>JACMIG010004177.1:0-10735 GCA_014805385.1 Levipalatum texanum
CCCGCGAAGTTAGCCATTTCCGACCCCTTCAGTATGTGTAGCGGGAAGAAAAAAACCCCACTCAAACCTAAATGCCCCAGCTCTTCGAGCTGGGGGCAATACTAGGGGAAGGGATGAACCAGACACTTCCCACCCATTGTCGGTAATCAAATAAACGCTTTGAAATCGTAATCACAATGAAACGCCATGAGATTGGAATAAAAACTACATATAAAAATGATCATTGCGGAGACGATGGAAAGAGGATGAACCAGGCAGTTCCCACCCGCAAAAGATTGTTTAATTCGTAAAAAGGAACCGATACAGCAATGTACGCTAGACTTCTTATTTTTGTACAAATTTTCCAGAAAGATTTATCTCTGAAACTGCTACAGTCGTCCATGCAGTTTTTAGTTACGCGCACTGATCAAAAGGTACTGATCAAACAAGAAAGCAAAATAATTGCACAAGAATAATGCACAAGAAGGAGATCCCCCACCTCCTCCTTCTTTTCCTCCCTCCTCACCCCTTTCCACCAACCTCTCTCCCTTGGGCGGCGACGTAGATGGCAACGGGGGCGGCATCGAGGACGTCGAGGCGAATGCCGATGAGGGGCCTTTTTGAGTAAGGATTCGGTCAATCATCAAACAGTCTGCCCCTTCCTCTTATGTCCACTTTCCGTGTCACATAGGAAAAGATGGGAATGGACCAGGCAGTTCCCACCCACAGACCTTCAATAAATATGCGCAAATTGCAGGGAATCGTGATAGTATCAGCATTATGGGGGGAATTAACAGAATGCACTACAGGAGAAGGGATTAGTCGAGGAAACGGGGGAAGGGATCAACCAGGCACTCCCCACCCACTGTTGGTAATCAAATAGCAGTCGCGAAATCAAAGAACAATACTACCTTGTTCACCAAGGGAAATTGGAATGATCACTTCAGACACAGCCTGTCAGACGGGAAATATCGACGTTTCTGACAGCTTAATTATCTCCTAATTTTCTCGAAAATGTCGAATCATTCGGTCTGAATTTGGTCTCCTCTCGACCTGTCTGCCTCTTTATCGCTCCAATAGCGTACCCATGCGAAAAGAAATAAGTGAATTTTAAGCGATCTAAATTGATCCAGGCATGCAGGCATTGTTCAAATCACCTTGGAATCGTCGTCGAAGTCTCAGAAAGCATTGTAGTGCAATTTGGATCGCGGGTGAAGCATAAGCTGCGCATCATGTTTTTGAGTTCCTAGTGGAGGTTTTTGAGGTTTTTGGTCATCTGGTGAAAGCATCCGATCGTGTTATCGAGCATTCGACCCCACAAACCTCGCTGACACTGTATTGTGAGCGGATTGTCGCGCACTACGATGAGTGTCTGGTTAAATATTGCAATAAGGTTGTGTGGCTAGTCGAGTGGAACAACCTAGTTCATGTTTATATCCACGAAACTATCATTGGAGCAGGAGGGATACATAAATCGTCTTTTCTGGTGATTTGTTTTCTGCCAAATCGAACTAGTCCTAGCAGGTTCAAAAAAGTGGCGATCGGCCTACATCACTAGAATCACCAGGGAATGCTCTATAAAGTAACAGAGAGCTTTTTCCAAAAAGTTACACTGATCGCGAGCATGGCCTCGCGGAAAGTCGCGCGTAAATATCTGTGTCTGACTAAATTCAATACGGTCGCACAGAGCTGACGAAATGTGGAATTGAATATGCCATTTTCTTCGTCAGATCGAGAGCTTCAACGTGGCATAGTTCAATTTCGACAAAATTTACTCTTGGGCACCGTACAGAAGGATAATTCAGTTGCAGTCGCTCTCTTCCTGCCTGCCAAATCGAACTAGTCCTAGGGGACGCAAAATTGTGCAGGATGACCTACATAGAAAGATGCGCCAAAGTCTTCTCCACAATGTAACAGAGAGCTTTTTTCAATTTTTGACCCATGTCGCGAGATAACGAAGCCGAAAGGTCAAAAAACGGCGATTTTGGCCGTTCAGACTCAAACCTGTTTTAGACAAAGCGACGGAAAGTCGCGGAATATTCATAATTTTCGGCAAAATTTCCCGTCTGACCGGCTGTGTTACAGACAAGAAAAGACCAGTCGAGGAAAAGAGAGGATGGGGATAATTCAGACACTTCCCACCCAAAGTCCCTCAATAAATAAGTGCTAATTGCTGGGAATCGTAATAGTATCGTGATTGCAATGTAAGGAAGCAATTGCCAGAATGCACTACAGGGGAAGGGATTAGCTGAAGAAACGAGGGGAAGGGAATCACCCAGGCAGTTCGCGCTCGCAGTCGTTATGCAAAAAAGCGCTAACCAATCCAATAATATTGGCTTTTCATTCTGCTACTCGATCATATTATGATGAAGTAGCAGAATGAAAAGCCATACAATAAAGCAGGCCGAGACTATTGTTTCAGGCAGTTGCTCAAGAAAAGGTATGGCCTCGCTCAAAGCAGGTGGTATCGTGAACCATGTTAAATAAACGAATGGAATTCCGGTACAATTGATGTAGCCTACATTCCCGGTGCAACAACCTCTACCTTATCTCTCAACACCCATCGGATTCACGTAAGCATACTAAAATATATAAAATCAAAAAATTCCCTCACACACCGTACGCCAACCGTTGTAGTCTTGACGGGCGTCGTGTGTCTTCGTTGCCTCCGCGCGTTGCCGTTCGATCGCAACTTCGACCGCTCCCCTTCGCCATCCTTCGTTAGCAGCTGATACGAATATTTTATGGCACAACCCAGCGCGCAGCAAGTCGCACTTGAACTCCGAATGAACACCAAAATCAATTTGACAACCGGGATGTCACCATCATTTCCGGGAATCAAACAGTTAGAGAATAAATGCAGTTTTAAGTTTTATTGACTACGAAAATCACAATACACTGACGCAATTGCCAATTATACCATCTCTGTAACTGCGAAGCGCCATGTTTTCGGTAGAACAGTTAGAGGGTAAACAACTGGTATAGGAAACGTTCACGACAGCAGACGGCAGGGCATTCTCACAACGTCTAATTACACTTCCCGTGCCACAGAGAATCAGCCTGTATTCCGTACTCTTCCCCCAATCCCTTCTCCGCCTCCCCCCTCATAAATAATTCATCCCACCTGTCCAATGGCCGCTTCCTTGGCCGCTCTCGGCAGTGCCGCACTCCTCGCTCCGCCACTGCGTCCGCTCGAATTCTTGCGGATAACGGGACGTCATGCGCGATACGACGTCACTGCAGAGGAAAGGGCACATTTGCTGCACTTGTGAGGGAAGGAATAATTTTTTTTCGGCAGTATAAAATTGAATACAAAAATTCATTGACTATCCGATTAATACCGAACCGTTTTCTAAATTCAGCTGGTTTCGCTTTTGCAATAAAATACAAAAAACCACAGACCGATTCGTTACGGTGACGCGACGGCGACTGTGCGACCGGTTTGGATGGGAAAAATATTAGTACGATTGTTACCTGGGATTTCTCATCATGGAACCTATCATCCATTCCAGCATGTTATAGGAATATGATTCCATGCGGAAGCGCAAATCCTCCTGGTTGTGAATAGCGGCCATCGGGACGCGAAAATGTGTGATGGCTGTCGAATTCGCATGTCACGCTAAATACAGACTTTTCGTCGTTATCGTTTAGGTTTCATGGTACTAAAAGTTTCAATTGAACAATTTAATTATCAAATTATCAAAGTAACAAGCTACTCTTATAATTATGTTAGATCGTAAGTGCAAATCCACCTGGAAGTGAATACCTGTCAGATCAGACGGAAAATCAAAAAAAAGATAATTCTATGCGGTACCGCAAATGCACCTGGTAGCCAAAAGCAACCGCATTGTCACCAGCCGCACAACGTTTCTGACCCCTCCCCCTTGATTAACCTCGAGCTCCGCTCCCGAATCCTTCCTATTTCCCCTAGTTTAAAGGAGGGGTTCGAAAACCTTCAGTGTCGAAATTTGGCAGCTTGCCAACGGAACAAATTGATTAATAAACCACTGATAGATAACAATGATAGAAGTTATAGTGCACAGGGCGCGAGATCTGAGGATTTGGCAAACTGCCAATATGATGGCAGGTGTGAAATTTGAATTTCGCGCCGTCCCTGTACGTCAGGCCCGGCGTTCTAAACTCTCCATCTCACCATAGAAACATCTAAATGCTTAGTGAGATACACCATTCGATTGGATTTTTCAAGCTCTACAACCTGAACATAGTCACGTATGAGACTCAGAAGGTCTCCGAACCCTTCCTTTAATTAGAGCTCTCGACGTGGTACTAGGGGAAGAAGGCAGATCCCTGTCGTCTTTCCCAGAATATCCGATCCCATCTGCGTAATATCCTCCAGAGTCGCGATCTGTAAACGAATATCGATTGATTTTTGTATAAATGGCGCCTAATGAAAAGATGCAAAAGGAATCCAGTCGGTTTACTGCAGTGCACTAATCTTTTGCGCGAGGCACTCGTCTAACATCAATTCCAGACTGTGGCGGCTTCCAAAATAATTTCAAAGTACATAATTATGTGAAGGCCGGAAGAACCCCGTTATGAATAACCAGTCGAGTTTCTGCAGTACATGACAAACATTAGATAGAGAGAATCCAGCCGGATCGTCGCAACACGCGACTTTCATTAGATAGGCAGTAAACTCGCATCAATGCATGAGTGCAACTTTTTTTTAGATAAAATAATTTCCTTACAGAGCCCACGCCTACGCCCCAATACACCCACACAATTGCCAGCTGTGCTTCAGAAATCCACCTGGTATCCCCATCTCCCTGTAATCAATTCGTAGTCCATCTAATATGGGTGCCATTTTGTGTGAAGCAGACAGTATATTTTTTCCTAAATTAGAACGCAGAAGCTGATCGACATCGCCTAATTTACCCAAATAATTGCAAAATGTACATCACCAATCCACCTGGTACCTTGACTCACTTCCTATCAATCTCTGGTTCACACCTAATCACCTTGAAGACCGGCTCCATCCTCTGCAGCTCTCGAGACTCCTCTTCCACTCCTTGGCTGCTTTATAGCTGTCGTTGAGGGTGTCCAGGGGCCTGTCGGCGTTCGACTCCATCGATGTACTGGAGGAGGCGGCGATCACGGGCGAATCCGCGGAGAGATGGGCATCCTATAGCCTGCTGAAGAAGGCATCCTCTCTCCCTTTTACCCTCATCCCCTCCCTCGACCAATCTTTCTCCCTTGGGCGGCGACGTAGATGGCAACGGGGGCGGCATCGAGGACTTCGAGGCGAACGGCGGTGGGAAACCTGGAATCTCATCAAAAAGGTAGGTGGGTGACAGCAATCCTCCGAATCCTCCGAGTATGTTGCATGCAAGGAATTAAGATTACAGGTTTCGAATTGTTTGCCGAGATAAGAGTCCGTCCGCGTAAGGATCGACCAGATCCGTCAGCCTTGCGAACAATGCAAAAACCTTGACTAGCGGGGTTCATATGTTGTGTGTAGGAACCCTAGGTGTTGAGAAGTTGAATGCACCATAGGTCGGCCCTCACCCCCTGGGGGCACCTGAACTGCATTCATTCATAGTGAGTGTATTTTAGAGCTTCCACGAAGTGCGAGATTGACATTTTTGCCTGTAACTCAGCAACCAGTTGTCCAAATTGGGAAATTTAAAAAATGCTAGGTATCCCCCAAGGTCATTGAATTATTCCACCATATGGCGTTTGACAGCTGATTACGGTATGCGTCAAAGAGGCCGAGACGCGCCAAATATTCATTCCCAGTTTTCTCGAAAATATGGAAAGAGTACCCTGGGATTTTTTGCACACTTTCTCACATAATTAATGTACATCCTACCATCAAAAAATGGTAGACGTAGACTTTCGGCCAACTGGTGAAAACACGAAAAATGTTCATTTTTGAGCTATTTTGACGTATGGTATCCCTGGAATGCCATGTTAGGGGGGGTCAAAACGATATTTTTATTTCGAGTGACCCTCTCAACAATTTCCGCATATGAAATCATAGGGTCATCAGTAGCACTTTTGTGGCGATATTTCGAACCATGATACCCGTATCATGGTGATAAATCGAGAAATCCTTTTCCTCTTCCCACGCCGTTTTATGTGCACAGGTGGGCGTAAAATGATGCATAGACATATTTCGGACTGTTTCCCGCATAATCACTTTTTCGACTTTTCGGAAGAGGTGAGGGGGGACCTCAGTGAATTTTCTTGAACCATGAAGGGGGTATCATTGTGAAAACCCGGAAAAAGCTTATTCTTTTATACGAATTTTGCTGCGCGCAAATGAATTTAGAAAGTTCCTAGACATCTTCTAGGCACTTTCTCGGCGATTTCACTTTTTATGGTAGTGGGCAACATTTGAATTATCTCTGATTGTGAGCGATCATCACGTTCATTTTTTCTGTTGATTTATTTTTCGTTTCACGATAGTTTTTTATGTTTTGCAAGCGTTCGTTCCATTCCAATTTGCAGCAAGGCTATAATTGTCTGTTCGGGTTCGCGCAGTAGTGCAAATGTGGCACAAATGTGCGAGGTCACGATGCTGTAACAGACAATGATCATTCGCGGGGTCTGATCAATACCGTGATTGTGGCAGTAGTGCTCGATCGTATTTAGGCAGCAGAATGGGAACTGTGCGCTTGGTATCCATCGAGGAAGCCTTGCGTTCTGAGTGGGCGACGCTCGTGCGGGAAGTCGACGACGTTACATTGGAAAAACGTGAGCTTTCTTCTGGATGTACTATTTCAAATTATAATTTCAGAGGACTACATCACCGACTTCTATGGAGCTGAATTGACACGATTACGTGAACAGACACGAGCAATTCACAAGACGAAATTTAAAAAAGAAATAGAGGAAGGAGACTACCTTGAAATGCTCCTTCTTCCCAATTCTTTCAACGGAGGCCATCGATGTGAGTCCATTTATTCGCAAACGCTATCTATGACTTTCATCTTACAATTAGTTCTCCCATCCAACATTTAATGGTATTTACATGACATTATTTTTTCATTATTTTACAGCTATATTGTTCGCACACGCTCCTAACATCGTTCATGACGGAAGGTTGTCAAGGAGACGACAGAAGGGGAGCAAGCTGAAGTCATTATACAGTATGGTCATCGCGTGCATATGCGAAGATTCCAGCAAAAAAGATACAGTTGTTAGAAAAAAGATACACTACTTATTGCAATAAGTAGTCATGAATGATTTACAGGTGGGAACAATACTCATTCCGACGGACGATGATCAACGACGCTTGTTCACTTCATTCATTGGAACAGATCAATTCGTAATGGAAAAAAAGATCGAAGCAACGCATCGTTTTGAACGGTGGGTTCTATCACAATTCAAAAGGCGTTAAATATTGTCTTGGATGACTGATCCACCTAATGGTTTTTAGTATGTTTTGGTATTTTCAGCATTAATACAACATACATTTGTTTAACAATTGTTGCTTCAGATTCAATCAGGTCAAGGCTGACATGGTGAGGGAGCTGATGAAGAAGAGATCTCGCGAAGCAATTGTGCGCGAAATGATCGAGACGAGGTGAGAAAAGAAATTTCGATAACTATATCTACTATATTTAGCGCGGAGCAAGATCCAGCACGCAATCGGTGTTTTCTGAAGGGGCAGAAAAATGTTTCAATGCTGGAGAGAAGGCCAAGACTCGCGTTCGATGCCGTCGATGATTGCGGAGATTTCGATAACCTTGTGAAGTATGTGTGTCGTGAAATCAACATCTTTCTTTTGTTTAAGAATTTCAACGCTCCTGACAGAGCCAATCGGTATCGATCTCTTCGGCTGCCGTCATCTCGCTGACCTCCTTCTCGTCCGGACTGTGGCGCAGTTCGTCGAATGGGATGATCCAATCGAGGTACCAGAACGAAAAGTGTTTTTGCCAATGGATATCTTTGACAGGCCGCGCAGGTTCTTGATTTGCGTGTGTGCCAACATCATCTCCGTAAATTCACTACAGTTTGGGAAATCAAACACGGCAAACATTCACACCTTCGCAAGAATACATGCGCTGTCCCCTTTGTCCACCGCGAAAAGGAAGCAAAGCCGCAGGGAAGAAAACAAAATGTCATTTCTCGCGAGCTGGCCGATTCTTTCCTGCGGGGCACTGGAGTGTTCATTCCCGTCGGTGCACGTGAGTGCCAGTCGTATTATTAACAAAAAATAACTATTCCGTTTAGGATGCTGTAATCCTCACTTCAAACTCATCACGGAGAGAAAGTGGTCTGCATTACATTTCATGGACGTTTCGCCTGAAGAAATGGACGATGATGAATATCAATATCGAGAATCTACTCGATCATCCAGAGAGCATGTTGAACAAGTTGTAGACAAAGAGGTATTTTTTTACCATTATTAATGTCTAGAATTTTGCAGACTGCCGATCTGGTGAAAAAGCTAGCGCAGAAATGCAATGTTGCGCGAGCCACGACGCACTTTCCGTGGAATGAGTTGACTGAGCGTTCGAGGGAGTACAAGCTTCATGCTGCACGCATTCTGACGAGAACTATTTATAAGACCCTTGCGCCAGACGCATGGGAAGAGCTCCAAAATGCAGTCGAAGAGGTTGGTCAACCGCAAAATAATTTCTTAAAATCTTATCTTTGAGGGAGCAGATCTAGAAGATCACGACGAGAGGAAAAATATTCTACAGGCAGTCAGCGAGAGAATGGAAATCCTCTCACGTCCGGATGACCAGATTGCCGTTCTCTCTCTGGTGGCTAACCTTTGGCCCGCAAGTGTGGTTAGTATTGCATATTTACTATTTTTCTAAGCACTGTAAATACAGATAGAGAAAGAAATCGGCTTTGTCACAGCGTATATGATTAAGAAGGCTAAGAAATGGACACCGGAGAGTGGACAACCGCATTTCCATGTCAGGGAAAAATTCGATAAATTCAAAGTCTACGAACTAGCAGTCTTTCTTAACAGGTAAAACATTGCAAAATATAGCATTTCTCCTTTTCAATTGAAGCTCTGGATTTATCCGCACACTACCGTGGGAGGGGCGGAATGTGAAACTCAGTGGCGAGAAAGAAAGCCAGATTGCTGCAGTGGGTGAAATAATGGAGACTCACTCCGCTGCCACCTTGGCCAGGAGAGAGGACACTGTTGCTCAGGTTTTGCAACACGTTACTCACACATTTTAAAGTTATGGTTTCAGGATGAGAAAGATCTGCACATTCCCCTTCAAGCGCCAGGATGGGGTCTGCTGACGCTGAAATTGCCAAAGACGAACTTGGCTGCAAAGGAGAAGGCTATGGAAATATTCAACACGAAGAGGGACGCAGAGCAGAGGGCCGATCCTGTCCAAGTTCACAAGCAACTCGAAGAACAGAAGGACAGAAATGGATCATATTCATTTCCGTTTCTCGAGGTATGTAAATCGAAATGATGAAGCACAATTATCTCGTTTGTAGATCCCCAGCGAAGCGCAGTTGTTCGGTCTCTTCTCACGATGGGAGAAAAAGAGAAAGGAGAGCAAGGGGACCACGAGGAAGCGAAAAAGCGAGTGCATGGAGGACGAGGTGGAAAACATTGAACAACAGGAAGAGGAGAACGAGGATCAATTCAATTCCGACCAGGCGATTGTAGAAGCCATGATAGATAGCTCGAAAGATATATTTATAAACTAAGCAGTGAAATACTCGTTGTTTAGTAATTTTCTTTCAAAAATTTGTCGACACTGAGCAATTTGTGCACATGTAGAATGCATTTAAAAGATGATAAGTTATTATTGGAGTAAAGGAAATCAACAGAAAATAGAAAAAAAAATGTGCGTGATGATCGCTCACAATCAGAGATAATTTAAATGTTGCCCACTACCATAAAAAGTGAAATCGCCGAGAAAGTGCCTAGAAGATGTCTAGGAACTTTCTAAATTCATTTGCGCGCAGCAAAATTCGTATAAAAGAATAAGCTTTTTCCGGGTTTTCACAATGATACCCCCTTCATGGTTCAAGAAAATTCACTGAGGTCCCCCCTCACCTCTTCCGAAAAGTCGAAAAAGTGATTATGCGGGAAACAGTCCGAAATATGTCTATGCATCATTTTACGCCCACCTGTGCACATAAAACGGCGTGGGAAGAGGAAAAGGATTTCTCGATTTATCACCATGATACGGGTATCATGGTTCGAAATATCGCCACAAAAGTGCTACTGATGACCCTATGATTTCATATGCGGAAATTGTTGAGAGGGTCACTCGAAATAAAAATATCGTTTTGACCCCCCCTAACATGGCATTCCAGGGATACCATACGTCAAAATAGCTCAAAAATGAACATTTTTCGTGTTTTCACCAGTTGGCCGAAAGTCTACGTCTACCATTTTTTGATGGTAGGATGTACATTAATTATGTGAGAAAGTGTGCAAAAAATCCCAGGGTACTCTTTCCATATTTTCGAGAAAACTGGGAATGAATATTTGGCGCGTCTCGGCCTCTTTGACGCATACCGTAATCAGCTGTCAAACGCCATATGGTGGAATAATTCAATGACCTTGGGGGATACCTAGCATTTTTTAAATTTCCCAATTTGGACAACTGGTTGCTGAGTTACAGGCAAAAATGTCAATCTCGCACTTCGTGGAAGCTCTAAAATACACTCACTATGAATGAATGCAGTTCAGGTGCCCCCAGGGGGTGAGGGCCGACCTATGGTGCATTCAACTTCTCAACACCTAGGGTTCCTACACACAACATATGAACCCCGCTAGTCAAGGTTTTTGCATTGTTCG
>JACMIG010004178.1:0-10732 GCA_014805385.1 Levipalatum texanum
TTCAATTTCCGGACCAATTTCCTGACCCTTTTCGAATTTTGAAAAAAATCGACTTGCATGAGATTCCCCGTGTCTTGTTTAGTCGGGGACATGATTTTCATCAACAACGGAGACAAAGAATTTCAAGTTGTCGGAAGCTTTCACACAATCTGCTCCATTCTCTCAGAAGATGTGTTATATGATATTCCGTTTCTAGGGGCCGGTGAAGAGAATAAAAACGAATAAAAAACTCCATTGAATACCGGTTGGATTGTCAGATACGCGGTTTATGTATAGAAGTTACTAAAAACCCTTTATGTTTTTTTCGATACAATTATCTGCATCCGCTATTTGGGGCGAGCACTGGTTCAAGCGAACCGTCTATTAGCACTACATTCGGCAGATGGGCCGAGCGGGAAACTTCCATTTTAACAAAGGCGGATACCAATTCATCGTTTCGCTAATTTATTTCGATGTTTTTCATTATTTTCTTTTAGCATGCCGCCGAAAAAGAAGAATAAGAAAGCCAAGAATGCGGAGGAGAACGAGCGAAAGCGCAAGTCGACTGGTGCAATCACGATCGAGGACGACAACATACTGCATGCCGATCTCTGGTTCGGGATTAAGAAGGTAAATATTTATATATATAAATAATTAATTAGCATAGAGGATAGAATCAAACTTGTATGACCTTGCATACATTTATCACATAGGGGAAACGTGGGGGTCGAGAGGTCGGGAACGGGTTCAGAGGTGATAATCAAAAATTGAATTCGTAATTATTTAATGCAGGATAACAACTTATTTGCATATGTTTCCTCAAAGAGTTTTATGTTCAGGTTCCAATCCCGGCAGCAAAAGGAGCAATGGGTTACATGCGCTCGGTTCTGAACATGGTCGAATATCGATCCGACATCATCGCCGAGCTGAAAATCGGGCCCAACATGGAGTTCGAGACATCGTGTACCGCGTGTGGAAAGCTATGGCACAGCGTGAGTGCAGCAATTCAATTGAAAGTGTCATCAACATCAAAATACAACACAATTATTTCAGCTCATGCCCATTCAAATCGCGCGCGGTTCCACCTTCACGGCACCTCGATGCGGAAAATGCGTAATGCCAAAAGAAAATCTGGACGATTCGATCACAATTATTTGAAACCTACTAGGCTAATCATACGGATCGCTCAATGATCTCATTATGGGACATTAAAATTTTTTTGTGTGTTACATTTTGTTGTGACTTTACTGAAGGCAGCTCTCTTGAATGCAAGCAGTCTGGTCGTGAATGTGCATTTATCGGGAATATATTATAGGGAACGCGTCTCAATGCTTACAGCAGTGGACCTTCGTAATGTCAGTGACGTTGGTTGCGGCCGATCCGTTTTCCGGCTTGAAGAACCATGCTCCTTCGATACAGGCGAGAGTCCCATTTGTGAGTGGATGGCCGTCACCTCTCGAAGAGGAATGGACGTGCAGGCTACGTGGCGGTGCACAGTTGTATGCAAGCGACGACACATCGAAGCTGCAAAGAAGGAACAATATTCTAGTGGAACTGGTCTGTAGTACAAATTTGACTAAATAATCACTAACAATAAGCTTCCTAACAATAAGAATAATCACTAACACTAACAGTAACAATAAGATTGTAAGCTTCCATGCTCTGCAGAATTTATATTAACAGACACAGTCAAATTTGACAAGGAAAAATTTTAACGTTCAGTAATTTTCAAACAAACTCACTTGGCAGTATTCTTAATCGGTATACCGGGGCACGTATTACACGTGATACTTGTGACTCCCACCACGACATTGTCGCCGCTTGTCGCTGTCCATTCACTTTCCGAACAGTAAACACTGTCAAATGGAGCCGCGCCAGTCGAGTCAGCGGCGACAAAAGTGCCACTACCTCCCTAGGCATTGGCAGATAACTTCAGCTTGGCGACTGTTCTCTTACAAAGCATCGAACTGTCCCGTCTTCGATAACACCTCCGGAAATAGCGATTTCGGGGCATTCGTTCTTGATGCAGGTGGCAGCCAGGAGCTTATTTGCTGCTAGACTGATGGGTTCACCGTGAACGACGAGCATCCACACTTTCTGGCAAAAATGTATTTCATGTTTGCATGTTTTCAACAAAAAAAACTTGTATATCATTATGCAAGATCTTCGGGAGGCTTACCCTCAATCGAAAAGCCCTATATCTGAATTTTCGTAAATTGTTTTCCAGACATGGGTTCTACGGAATCGTAGCAATTGGCCAGCGTACCTGTCAATGAACGCTAATGTTTACAACATTCATCCGCCTTACAAAGTGGCGCCTGCCGCGGAAGCCGGCAGGGTCCTCCTGGTACGCTACATCTAAATACCTCTTACCTTCGCTGTGTCACAGAAAAGAAATGCCCCGGTGTAGAAGGACTCCTTAGAATCGGCCACATTCCGGATACGCACCTGACAGAATTCATCAAATTCTCCCACATGGCGTATGCACAATGCCGATGAACCGAAATTATTACCTCCATGATGGATCCACTCGGACAGTGCACCTTTTCATTGACTTCAGTTATCGGTGAAGTTGCATTGATGATGGGTGGAGATCCACAGGCCGTGATGGCTGTGATATTCCATATATAGCTCGATAATCTAACTTCACTGACCGAGGAGTAACTCCACTTGTGTAAGCAGAAGAAATGAAACGATAGCTCCCTGCATCGATGCTTGTGCAGAATGAAGAAGGAAAGGCAGTGGAAGCACTTTTATCCAGTTACGATGACATTAACGACGACTTTGAATCCAATTTCAATCCAATTTCAATCCTTGCTTTTTATACTGCATTGATCGTTGAACACTGGCTGAATTCACTGCTTAGCAGAGTTAGATTAGCAGAGTTAGATGATGCAATCCTTGTTCCAGAATGTGGTGTAGATCCCCACAATACCGACCACAACCTTCGCGATTTGAGCGCAACTCACCGGTACTCGTCAAAGCCGCTGAGATGAGTTTTTTCCGGGAAATGACACACCAAGGCACTGTGAATCCCTGCTTGAGAGACATAGATTGCACCAATTCAATGCTCTACGTGTACATCGGACGTGCCGTCTCAGCATACGCCGACATGCATTCTGCCCACGCTCGGTACCCCGGCTGTACTTTCTTCATAGTGAACCCGGTTGAATATGAAGTCCTTTGCTTTATACAATGTCCGCAAAAGGCTTCATCGTTTTTTCAGCGTAAACAACTTGAATGCATGACTGTTGGAAGCAATGTTCATTATCTTCATATACAGCAAACTACCCCCAAATGTACGTCCGAGAAATCAGGCGCACTCCTCTGAAAAAGTCTCGCAAAAATGGCCTTTCTTGGGCGTGCGCGCGAACCGGTGTATTAGGCGGCGCGAGCAACGACTATGGGTACAGTTTTTGACGGCGCACCCGATGCACGTGGACGGGATTGAACTGGACCACTTTGGAGCCCTCAAAATAGGCATCAAAAGTGCCGGAACATCGAGGCAATCGGGAAGAATTCCCAGACAGACGTGTCTAGATAGTCGAGTCTCGTCTCATTCCTTACAATTAGTCTTTTGGCTGTGGCGAGACAGTCGCCTTTTCTCCGCCTCTCGTCTTCTTCTACTATTTCTCCTCTATCGCCGTTTCGACGACAACTACGACTACACCAAGGAGTTCGGGGTACAGTGGGTACTATAATTGTCCGGAATTCAAAGCAACTGAGCGAACTGACTTCATGTTTCTACCGTAATCTAGAACAATGTTTGCGTGCACGCGGGATATTTTCGAGGGCGCGAAGCGTCCGAGCATCTAGCGCAGCAAAAAATCACTATTCCCCTAGTGTCCGCATTTTAGCGGTAACATTTGCCCTAAATCCGATCGAAAACTGACTTGATGTTTCTACCGTAATTCAGAACAATGTTTGCGTGCACGCAGGATATTTTCGAGGGCGCGGAGCGCCCGAGCATCTAGCGCAGCAAAAATTATTATTCCCCTAGGGTCCTCTTTTTTTGCCTCTCTCTGTCGCTTATTTCTATTCTGCGCTCTTTATGTCGCGACATAAAGTTGTCTAATTTTGGCATTGTCTCGATTTGACTTCTTCTTCCATCCCAGACAGTTAGTCTGCCTCCGCCTCTCCTCCCGACTCGTCACTTCTTCCCTTCTCTCCGACTGGTTTGAAGTGAGTCTCTCCCCTCGCTACCTCGTAGTCGTCGCCACCCCCGAGTCCAACCACAGTAATCCCCAGCGGCGAAATTACTTATTATTTACAGGGTTATAGCCTGGAAGATAAACCTATGTGCTGGATTCGAAACAATTGCCACTGATGAACCTATGCAGTAAATCGCCCAATTGTGGACTGTGTACCTTGCTTGGAAGAATGGGATTGGTGGGAGATTCCTGGTCTGTCGAATGCATGCACAAATTATTTCTTTGCTCCAAACGTGCCGTGGGTTAATTTTTCTTCCGTCCTTAGGGTGCATAATTTCGAGCGAGCGAAGCGAGCGGGTCACTAGCGAAGCAATCCGTTTGGAAGAGTTTCGAGCGAGCGTAGCGAGCGAGCAGATAGCTAATGTTTTCTGGCAAATGCCACTCCCCTACTGTCCGGCGTGACCCCTACCGTAACGTTTGCCCTAAATCCGATCGTAAACTGACTTAATTTTTGACCGTAATCTAGAATAATCTTTGCGCACGAAGGGTTTTTTGAGAGGGCCCAAGGATGTAGAGCAGCAAAAGTCTCACTATCTCCTAGTGTCCAGTGATAAAACGTTTGTCGTAAATCCGATCGCAAACTGACTTCATGTTTAGTATACAACAAAGTGCCTGTATGTATGTACATATGTAGAAGATTTTCAAGGGCGCGAAGCTCCGCAAAACGACCCCTGACCACGGGCGGGCGCAGCCCGCCCGTTGCCTAGCGGAGCGAAGCTCCGCTAGTTTATCATGAATCGCAATCAATGGCAACAGTGGACTTTTTTGATGCCCGTGACGTTAATCGGTGACGATTCGTTGGTCGGAATGAATTTCCAGCCGTCTTTGAAGTTGGTGCAGGAGAGGGTCCCGTTCGCGAACTTTCGGTCATGTCCTTCCTCAGTGGAATGAACGTGCAGAGTTCGCGATGGAGCGCAGTAGTACGCAAGGGTAGATTTATCGAAACTGTAAAAAGCACGCTCTTCTGAAGAAAACGGTTGCTAAATTTCATTGGCATTTATTAGCATAATATGGAAGGTCTTCCGAAGCCCTTACATCAAACTCCAGATACTTTAACATCAATATGAAAAAAGTATTGAAATTTCCAACTTTTTAAAACTGATTTCATCACCATCATTGATCGTTGATCTTTCTGACCAAAAACATAAATTAATACTCGGGGCCCCCTGGGGCACCCATCCTCCAAATGGCAGGTCGAAATTCGAAATGTTTTCCCGGGCAGTGAACCTCCATCGACCGATGTCAAGACTGCCCCTTGAAAATTACTCACTTGACATCATTTTTTTATTGGAAGAAGTTTGCATCCGATGCATAGAACGTATTTTACTGGGTGTTTTATTTCATCGGCCTCGACGACGTCCGATCTCCATATGCCATTCAAACATTCCATATTGTAAAAAGGATATGATCCGGTTGCATAGGCCGTTCCCATCCCACCCTGTAACTATGTAGCATCATTCTTCATGGAGGACATTTACCGGACACCGAACATTTCCACGTTCATCGATGACCCCTCCGAAAATTTGAATATTGGGGCATTTGTTTCTGACACACGTGGCAGAGAGGAGCTTGTATTCGGTGAGATTAATATTACCATTAAAGGTAACCAGCATCCAGGAATGCTGCCAAATTTGTTATGCAGAAACAATAGGAATTTGTTCATTGTATTGTATCGGTTTTGTTTTCATGGTCTGTAGTGCTTAAAGTAGCCGACCCACCCTAAAATTATATATTTTACTCGGAAAGAGAGTGAAAATGCTGCAAAGCATACCAAACATTTATTTTAGCGATTTTTCTATGAATTGTTATGATTGATTAAAATTGACGATTACGGTAGGAAATGTGGTGAGATTGTAGTTTGTATTTTGGCTGCAAATACCGATAAATGCCCTATGATCTACATTTCGAACCAGGTTTTGTTTTCATACGGTGGGGAAAGAAGTTCGCATCCCATTCGAACACAAGAAAAAATAATAGATCAGTTGGCCAGGGAATCATAGGAAACGATTTTAGGGGATTTGGTCCCGCCACGAATATTCTGAGCGAGCAATGCGCTGGAGGTGATTGTTGTTGTTTTGTGAATTTCACAACAATTCGAAAAAAATCTCTAAAATAAAGTTTGGTATCATTCTGAAGCATTTTCACGCTCTTTCAGAACAAAATATAAAATTTTAGAATGGGTCTGCTCCTTTAACCGAAAACGAAAATTCACCCGTTAACTAAGTAATGTGAAGGCACAACTTACCGACGAATTGTCGCAGTAAAAGTAAGTCCCTGTCAAGAACAAATCAAGTGAATATACAACGTGCCGTACACGCATCTGAAAAAAATCTGGCTATCACTATCTCACACAATAACGAGCATCAAAAATATGAGAAGCCGAAATCATTACCTCCGAGCTGTATCCACTCGGGCAGCGCACCGTATCGTTGCTTTGCGTGAGCGTTAAATTTGTGGTGATTCTGGGCTGCGGACCACATGCGGAGTTGGCTGTACAATTTCCTGATTCGACCTAATCAGACTCCCAAACCATAGATGAGCGTCGGAAGCGCGAGCAGGAGAAAAGCAATGGTTCCAACACGCATCACTGTTTGAGCAGAAGGACGATGGAAGCAAGGAGGAGGAACCATTTATACTCTGATACAAGGGCATAAACGATAAAACGACCATTATTCAGATGCAATTTCAATCCGATTTGCACCGTCACAAACTGGCCACGTTTGCGTGTTTCGTCACGATTCGGTTGCAAGGACTTTATTCAAGAACTTCACTCAAATCACTGCTGCTTCCTCCTCGACAAGAGACTCGAGATGGGCTTCATCGAAGACGAACTTCGCTCGAATCTAAAATGGTGGGGCTAGAAATATACGGCAATTTCGAAAGGTTGTGGAACCTTTGTCATGGCAGCCCATCCGCCTTGTGCAACGAACGACAGCACGCTTGTATGGGCCTAGAAATGAAGGAAAAATTTTGTAATTCCATCTGCGGTATGCAGCAAATGTTGTCGTATACATGAGCTCTAGATTGCCGTATTCAACGAATCACATTTCCTACACCCATTCCATGGTAAGCAACCGTCAATTACCCACTGGTGCAAATTTGCCAGTTGCGCTGCTTCGGCGCACTTCGCGATGCTGACTTCGGAGGGATCTGAACAAGGGGAAAAAGTCTTACTTGGATCTCTCACTAACCTCCAGTTCTCCACGGCCGGCTCCTCAACCGTGCCAGTAGCTTGGACGAAAGGAATGACATCGCCGACCTTGCTGAAGTGGACGACATCGATCTCCACGTCGGCTTCGTGGATGTAGCTGAATTCAACGTAAATTCCAATTTATCGTATTCTGAACATTATTTCCAACTTATCGTAAACTGACGCGAAGGAATGGAAAACTGACTCAAAGGTGTACTGGCACTCCAGAGCCGTTGAGCGATAAAGCCATGTTGGGAGACCCATCGCCGCTGCATCGATTCTCACCTGGCAGCCATCGTGAAGAATGGAGTATTGAACCTGAATATATCGGCGAATCTCCACTGCCCGACACCCTGGGACAGTAAGTTGATCCATTGTTGACAACGAGCTACATAGAGATTTGTCGTCTCCGGGACAAAGGCTCGCAACTAACCAAGATCTGCTGCTCCCAATCCCTGACGACGACTTTTCTTCTCGCTTCGGCTAGGATTAGCTCGGTCGAGAAGTACCGCAGCATCTTCCAGTCGCCCAAGGAGTTGTGCTCGAAGACTCGCAGCCAGTCGAAGGACCGTCGTCTTATCCTCGAGAGACTCAGCATGGTCGATGAAGGAACAGCGCATCCGGAGAGCTTGAAGATCTGAGTAGAATCTAGTATATCGCCAAGCAAAGAATTCCAAGGCTTGACCACACCTCTGTAAACAGATTCACTTACCGTTAACAAGTCTTTCTTGATGTCTGTACAGCCCTTGAAGAAGTCCGAGGTCGTCTCAATCTCTCGCAGTCCTTCGAACTGTTCCGTGGTGCAGAAACACAGGACGTAGTGCCATATTCTGTGGGGCAGGATCGCCACGGGGTCGATCGGCATCGATTTGGTGCCAAAGTCCCCGACATTTCGAGGAATGAGGAATGAATAGTTGCGAGGCCCGGGGGTAAGGCACTGCCACGGGGGGTTGGATACGATGATGAATAGGAACAAACAAACGACTTTAGCACGTTCCATCACGTCTCATTATTGTCAAGTGCCCAAGCAATTCTAAATTATCGATCGTGAGGCATAACGTCAGGTTCCTGTATCTCTGCGTTATCAAAGAGTTTGTTGCTCAAATTTTGCAGGCTTCGGTTGGAATCCAGGTCCAACTGGCACGCAAAATTTCAGCTTCGTAGCCCTTTTTATTCCGGAGATACAGAAGGGGACTATGAGATAAACACAGTGTCGCGGAACGGGAAATTAGAATTGCTTGGGCTCTAGACAATACCGCCTTGACCGCCGGTTGTTCAATTTTGTGCAGAGCTGGCTCATGCAAACATGCCCCTTCTTACTCCAGTCCCTTTTCAAGAGATCGATTTGGCTCGTGCACGCGGATGACGACGAGCAAATCAAGGTTGGTTTGTTGCTCTTCCCATGTCACATTGTGCAGCAAACGCTCCCTACAAGCCATGGCAGGAAAGTCAGCATGTAATTCAGCTGTCTGTGTCCTATTCTCTCACAATCAGTATTTTCAAGCACCGATGGACGACGATGAAATCTCCTTCTACAGTCGGGTAACAGATCTGAAGATTGGCGACTTTGCCATCTTTCGAGCACTCCCTTGCCAGGTTGGTCCATTCTTTTATTCATGGCTAATCCTCGTTCTTAGGTTGTTAGCATGGTCATTGATCCTTGCGGCAAGCGCAATGAGCTTCATGTGATATTCACAGGCAAGAACATTTCTTCTGGAGCGATTGTCAAATGCGACTATCCCACCTACGAAACGCTCCTAGTTCCGGTGGTCAAGGAACGGATTTATCAGGTGGTTTCATTTTTTGAACATTCTGAAGTTTCCGAGAGCAATACATGAACCTCTGTCAATCTCTAGAAAAAAGAAACAAACGTGTTAGCAAGTAAAAATAGAAAATTCACTTTGCAGCATAGCTAAAATCCAATTGCAGCTGATGGACCTCGACCGGGACGGTGCTGCAGTGCTCATGGATCCTGTTGAACTCTCGACCCGAACTGATCTCGTCGTGCGCATCGACGAATTGTCAACGACACTGCGAGAAGCACTGGAGAGGATGGAGAGCGATGTCATGGTATCGTCTCAACAACAAACCAACCATTTGCCATAATACAGGTCATAGTCATTTCGGCTTGTGGTGCTGAAGGTATCACTGGAATGCAGCTACGGACAATTTGAGTGGTCACAAAACATACAAGCCCAAATAAAACCACCGAAGCTCTCATTGTGATCCACCTATAAACACAAAGAAAGATTCCCAGTATTAAACTGACGTTCTTATCACGTTCTTTCTCATCCCCGCATTGAAGACCCGGTTGTGCAATGTGTCCCAAGCTTGTGCAACATGGGCTCCTACAAATAGAGCTCGCCTCTTCCTCCACGCAGTCCCCTTTCATTCGGGTCGAGATTACTCATGCGCTCCGATCACGACGAGCCTTTCCAGGTTGGATTGTTACTTTTTCTGGTATTTACTGCGAACGAATCCCAGAAAACCAGCGCCGTTTCTCGCCAGCTAAATATTTGTTCGAGTCCATACTGACTATGATGTGATTGTGTCAATTCGGAATGAAACAGTAGTGATGATTTTGGGCTCTATAAAACGTATCGGTTATAAGTTATATAAAAATAGGTGACCGACTCCGGTGCCTCGGCGACTGTCCCCAAACGGTGCTCGGCCCTTCGCAAGGGCGAATACGTCATGATCAAGGGACGCGCCTGCAAGCTCGTCGACATGTCCACTTCCAAGGGAGGGAAGCACGGGCACTGCAAGGTATGGTACTTGATTCAGTTCGCGATTCGATAGATTCTATTTTTGTTCAGTTTGCGATCCCGTAATACTGTATCCGGATGATTGCGGTATTACAGGTCCACCTCACCGCACTCGATATTTTCACGGGTAAGAAAGTCGAAGACATCTGTCCGTCGACGGACAACATGGAAGTGCCCGTCGTCCGCAGGAAGGAGTACATGGTATGGTCACAGCTTCAGAAGGTTCTATATCACAGTCCGTGGTAACCGCCTCTCTTTCCATTGGAAATGGTTGATTCTCGTCGTATGCTTGGTTGGAAAATATGGGTACTTTCATCATAGCCAAATTCCTTCCAATTTGAATCAAAATGAATGGATGCAAAACATTTTAAAAAGTTTTGGCCCCAATGTTTGTAGATCTTAAAGGAGGAGTATACCGACATTTGGATTTGCATATAAGCGTAATTCCACTGAAAGCCACTGAAAAATGCTGAAGAATGACGTTTTTTTCAAAGTGTACAACTTTTTCATTGAATTTTAAAAAGCCTTCAAAGTTTCATTGAGTTTCAGGCAACCCCGGGAATTCAAACGGGGCGGCTGGGTACGGT
>JACMIG010004180.1:0-10731 GCA_014805385.1 Levipalatum texanum
TGGGCTGACGCATGCTAAGCGAGCATATATCGCACTGATCTCTCCTGTCGATGCTTCAGTTGTTCATCCACCATAGTATCCTCAGGCTGGGGCGTGTCTGATCTCAATCATCATTCGCACATGGATCGACTGTGGAATGTCATACGACGATTACGTGCAGATGAGCGCCTTCGTCAAGGCCCGCTCCATGTACGATGATCACTACTCTGCGCGATACGGCAGTGAATTCCCGACCATGGAGGTGAGTGGATCGATGGAAGTTGCAAGGATTGATTCTAATCTGCTCGAATTCGTTCCATTTGATAGCTCGCACACTATCTATTACAAAGTGTGCGCGCTTCGGTCTGGAACGGAAATCCCCCTTCGCTCTCAAATGGTACGCAAGGGGCGTGTCACAGGTGTAAACGGAATGCGAAAAGGACAAGCTTGTGCACCAATACAAAACGATGATCTCTTTCTCATTACTTGATTCGTCCCTCGCATCACATCGTGTCTCGTTCTGTCTTCCACTTCACTAACAACGAGCCCCTTCTCGACTTTGCCCGTCCGCTGCTGCCGAAAGTAATCAACCTCGGTGGACTCGGAGCTCGTGAGCCTCGGCCATTAGACAAGGTGATCGGAGGAAGAAAACGAATCGGAAAAATCACACTTCGCCTTGCGGCAAAATGTACCGGATATCAGTGGAACACCCCTCATTTCGACAGATGATTTGTTTGATAACCAAAGTGTGACGAATGTGCGTATTCCACGGACTCGTGAAAAGCAAACCAACTGCAGTTTTGGGATGGAATCCTCAATCAGCGCGCAACCAACGTTCTCGTGTCTTTTGGCTCCGTTGCGAAGAGCCACAAAATGCCAATCGACATGAAGCGGAGCTTACTAAAGGCATGTCCTTAATTTTGAAAAAAAGAACAATATTCTGTTTTCGATGATAGTTATTGATGTTTGTGATTCAGTCATTCCCACCTTAATAAACAGCGGGAAATTAAAAAGTGTTTCTCAGGGACTCTACTTGTAGGTGTTCTCCCAACTGTCGAACGTGACGTTTGTCTGGAAGTACGAAGAGCTGGAAGACGAATTCGCTACAAGCGAGGCGACCACCGTGAAGAATCTGCATCTCGTCAAATGGACGCCTCAGAACGATTTGTTAGGTTAGGAGGAGGAAAAAAGGCAGTTTAATGCAACAGTGTCCATTTTGATATTGTTGCATAAAAAGGATTTTCGACAATGAAGGAAGTCGTCAATTGTAGCCGATCCCCGTCTTTCTCTGTTCATATCGCACGGCGGCGCAGGTTCAACGTTTGAGTGTGCACTGCGCGGAGTCCCCGGAGTATTCATCCCTCTCTTTGTCGATCAGCCGAGGTACATCTCCCTATAATCGAATATTCGGACGGTATACATTTCCCTTTTGTTATCAAGAAGCAGTTGTTCTCAAAAATCAACCGGCTAGGCTAGTCTACCGAATCGATATTCGAACGAGCGTATCTCTTAAACAGATATTTATCTCTTTTATCTGCAGAAACGCGGGCATGATAGCGCACTCGGGAATCGCCGTTGTGTACGACAAATTCGACCTAACGAATAGCGATAAGCTGGCTTCGACGATCAAACGAGTACTCGAAAATCCTGGGTAATAGCCACTTGGTCGTTGTGAGAAACATTTGCCAGGTTCTTTCACGAGAAGGCAAAACGAATGGCATTCCTTCTTTCGAAGCGACCGTTCTCGCCGGAGGAGCTGCTGGTGAAGCACGTCGAATTCGCAGGAGGTCTGCCATTCTCTGAGGCCTAAAGAGCTTCGAATTCCCTGTCTCCAGTTCTCTGTGGTGTTCTGTTGCTTGTCCATGACCGAACATCTCTCACTGACTCAGGGAATTTGTGTCCTTGGGATTTAGAAGTCCGCGGACGCGAGACAGTAGCGATATCTACTTTATCATTTCAGAATCCGGAACAATCGAAACCATGATCCCTGCAAGCCTCGACCTCAACTTCGTGGAGTACTACATGATCGACGTTGCCATTGTGATGGTGTTTTCTGTTGTTTTGTCAATTTTCATTACATGTTACTTGATCTCGAAGTGCATCAGAACAGGGATGACGAAGAGCAAAGAGGAATGAAGTTGAGGGAACGATTTTCCTATAATAAATTTTGTTATTCCGGTCTCCATAACACCTTTATATGCTGCAGCAGTTTCGTGAAAAACCGTTCCAGGAATAATACCTCGCGTCAGCGGATCAACGAGTAGTAGTGGCTATTGTGTCAACTTCCAGCCGATGCGCCGGCATACAAACGCTCTGGGGTGACGAGGCGAGGAGAGGGAATTGATCCAACCACCAACTATTGTTTTGCGCGTACATAGGAGAAGAGGTAACAGGAAATAAGTAGGTGCTACCATTAGAAACCAAGCAATCTAAATCGCCGACATGCCCCTTTATATAAACGGGTCTGCTCAGTCCACCCCTCACAACCACAGAACATATCTTTGCTAATGATCCTACTACTTGCCCCGCGTATGAAACAGAACGAATAAGCTCTCGGTTCCAAGGAGGTTATGCACTGTTCTCTTGCCAAAATAGAGTGGCCTCTTCTCATATCGCGCCCACTCGATGCTGGAAGCAACCATCCCATGTGGCCTCTTCCTAAGTCAATCCCAACATATACAAATCCGCAAAATGAATAAAAAACGCTTTCTCAGGTACTCAAATTGTAGGTTCTCCCAGCTGTCCAACGTGACGTTTGTCTGGAAGTACCAATATCCCGAAGACGAAGATGAATTTGCAACACGCGAGGCGGCCACAGTGATGAATCTGCAACTCGTCAAATGGAAGCCTCAGAACGATGTGATGGGTTAGCCTAACCCGGTTAGGCAATGAACATTTACATGATTACCTTCACCTTGAGGAACTACTGCCACTGCTAATACGCTGCGGCGGTGGATACTACTATTGTGGTGGTGCAGAAGCTGATCCTTTAGAGGGTCAAAGTCTCCGATTTCTTATTATGAGTCCATCCGCGTAAGGATCGACCAGCCTAGCGAACAATGAGAAAAATGTCGTCCAGCCCGGGTCATATGTCGGTTGTAGGGACCTTAGGTGTTGACAAGTTGAATGTACCATAGATCGGCCCTCACCCCCTGGGGGTCCTTGAACTGCATTCATTCAAAGAGGGTACTTTTGAGCTTCCACGAAGAGCGGATTCGACATTTTTGCCTATAACTCTGCAGCCAGTTGTCCAAATTGGGAAATTTTAAAAATGTTAGGTATCCCCCAACGCCCTTATATTATTCCACCATATGACGTTTGACAACGGATTATCCTAGGCATTAAACAAGCCGAGACACGCAAAATATTCACTCCCACATTCCTCGAATATATGGAAAGAGTCACCCCTGATTTTTTGCCCAGTGATTTCTCATGCGATGCCCATCCTATGTGCAAAAAATGAAAATCGTACGATTGCGGGCAAATTGTGAAAACACGGAAAATGTTCATTTTTGAGCTATTTTGACTTATAATGTTCCAGGGACACCTTGTCAGGGAGGGTAAAAACTATATTTTTATTTTGTGTTACTCTCTCAACAATTTCCGCACATGAAATCATATGGTCATCAGTAGCACTTCCGTGACGATATTTCAACCCATGAACCCGGTATCATGGTCCGAAATCGGGGAAATGAACCTGTGCGGAATCGACTATAGAGGGTACCTCTGGGCAGAAAACGATTTTTAAACATGTTTTTGATCAATTTCAAGCAAACAATTTTTTCGACTTTTTTGAGGTAAGGGGAGACCTCATGGTGATAGTTCAACCCATGATACGGGTATCATGGTTCCAAAACTGCTTCCGGTAAGTAACCGGAAATTCCATTCTGCTGATAAATCGTGTATGCTGCTCGTACAAAAACAACGGTAAGTTATACCACTGATGATTTCCGGTCACTTACCGGAAGCATTTTTTGGAACCATGATACCCGTATCATGGGTTGAACTATCACCATGAGGACCCCCCTTACCTCAAAAATGACGAAAAAAATTTTTGCTTGCAATTCATCAAAAACATGTTTAAAGAAGGCGTAGGAGGAAACCGATTTGCATTGTGGCCATAGTGGCCAATGCACTTTTCGCCTGAGTCTGGTCTGCAATTCCATAATGACCGTAATCAGAAAAGTTCCTCCCACCCCTTCTTTAAACATCGTTTTATGCCCAGAGGTACCCTCTATAGTCGATCCGCACAGGATCATTTTCCCGATTTCGGACCATGATACCGGGTTCATGGGTTGAAATATCGTCACGGAAGTGCTACTGATGACTATATGATTTCATGTGCGGAAATTGTTGAGAGAGTAACACAAAATAAAAATATAGTTTTTACCCTCCCTGACATGGTGCCCCTGGGACATTATAAGTCAAAATAGCTCAAAAATGAACATTTTCCGTGTTTTCACAATTTGCCCGCAATCGTACGATTTTCATTTTTTGCACATAGGATGGGCATCGCATGAGAAATCACTGGGCAAAAAATCAGGGGTGACTCCTTCCATATATTCGAGAAATGTGGGAGTGAATATTTTGCGTGTCTCGGCTTCTTTATTGCCTAGGATAATCCGTTGTCAAACGTCATATGGTGGAATATTTTAAGGGCGTTGGGGGATACCTAAAATTTTTAAAATTTCCCTATTTGGACAACTGGCTGCAGAGTTATAGGCAAAAATGTCGAATCCGCTCTTCGTGGAAGCTCAAAAGTATCCTCACTTTGAATGAATGCAGTTCAAGGACCCCCATGGGGTGAGGGCCGATCTATGGTGCATTCAACTTGTCAACACCTAAGGTCCCTACAACCGACATATGACCCGGGCTGGACGACATTTTTCTCATTGTTCGCCGAGCTGATGAATCTGGTCGATCCTTACGCGGACGGACTCATATCTGACGCTTTATGAACGTTTCGTAATTCGGTTAGTGATAACAGGAGATTACGGTATCTCTGTTTCAGCTACCCGGCGTGGAGACGTTGTACTCGTACAGTTTTCGACACGGCGGCGCTGCCGTCCTCGAATTGCCCCTCGCCGAGAATCCGAGTGGATGCGCGCGATGCGAACCGAGACCGAGGTATTTATTTTTATTTTTTTTTATTTAATCGTTCCGCTCCGTTCAATCGGTTCCACTCGCTAAATGCAGTAATAAGACGTAAACTTTCCAGAATGCACTTCAAGCACCACGTCAAGCCATCCTCGAGCTCTGGGCGCACGCACGGACAGCCCAAGAAGGTAGGAAATTGATATACTATTTTTGGTATTTATTTATGTATTTGACATATATGAGATATACTCATCATTCAGTCCCAGGTATAATAGCAATTACGTAATTGCAGAAACAGGAAAGCGGCTTGTCCCTCTACGAGGAGCTTCAGGCGATGATGCGGGCGAGCGGATACAAAGGAGACGGAAGGTGAGGTCGCCAGTTTGCGATTCGATCCAAGTGGTTACGGTATCTATGCGCCAGTTTGCGGTCTATCGATCCAGGTGGTTACGGTATCCATGCGCCAGTTTGCGATCTTTCGATCCAAGTGGTTACGGTATCTATGACAGATTTTTCAGCCAAGACAAGTACGGCGAGACGGAGAAGCGGTATTCGGACTACTCGAAGATGCGCAAGGAGTGGCGCAATACCGTATACCTCGCCCGCAGTAAGATCCAGGTACCCATAGAGATAGAGTAAGAGGATTACGGTATCCGCATTCCAGGGCCTCGGATTGTACGCCAAGCGAGACATCGACATGGGCAGCATGATCATCGAATACAAGGGCGAAGTCATTCGGTCGGAAGTCTGTGAGGTCAGATTTTGAAGTAATTTTTTAGGAATCCAGGGATATTCGCGTGGGGGCGACGGGGAATTATGGGAATAGTACAGGCTTATTCTGGTTTTGCACATGCCTTCAATACATCCAAATAAGAAAAAAATCTCCGTTTTCAAACTGTGAAATTCTTCGCTCTTTTGTAACCAGGGAAATCGCAGTAGGCAGAGTTGTTTATTGTGTGACATTTCGACTTTAATTCAATAGACCGTGTGGCTACTTGTGAGACAATACCCAATTTCATTGCAGATGCGCGAGAAGCGATACTTTGCGCAGAATCGCGGTACGTACATGTTCCGCCTGAATTCGGAGCTCGTCGTTGATGCGACGATGAAGGGAGGATGCGCCAGGTGGGAATACAATTTTATTGATCATACTGATTGCATTAAACAATTGGTTGACTGTATATTCGGCAAGGGCAGTTTGCGAAAATACTGAATGAGTTGATGAAGATGGCATACGATTCTTTTGAGATGCATAGATTCTCCTTGTCTATTCCCTTTCCTCGAAATTCGTTCTTGATTACGTTATACATACTCGCTATATTACCTTGAATGAACTTAATTCCATTATTACGCGATCCTGTATCGCTGATCTGCCTGGTTTCCTGAGGTCATGTTGTTGGATTAGAATAGCTCTCCGGCAAAAATTGCTCTAGTTACTCTTGAAACAGTTATCATGTTGTAGCGTGGCAGCAATCCGCCGGGAATTCTTACCAGTTCCTCTATAACAATACAAGTTGCGTATGCAAAACGTCGCCTGCCTGTAAACACACACTCCGTGCAAGCAACGCGTGCACGGAGTGTGTGTTTACAAGCAGGCGACGTTTTGCACACGCAACTTTTTAAAAGGCAGGGGGTTTTATGTAGATCTAAAATCCTTGAACTTATTGCATGAGTTAGCAGAAGCAGCATTAGAGTACTTCGAGATGCACAAAATCTCCTGGTTATTTCTTTCAAATTCGTTGTTGATTATTTTATAATGGCTTCGAACCATTCCATCATTACATGCTGTAAACCTAATGTCATTATTTCGCGATCGTGCGCCGACGATCTGACTGGTTTCGAGGGGCCATGATGGAGTAGATGTTGGAGTAGACTTGTTGGAGCAGACCTTTTACAATGAATTGCTCGATTTGGTCTGTGAACAGTTATGATGTAGTGGAGTGACAGGAATCCGCCGGGTTTTCTTACCAGTTCCTCCATAACAATATTCCCTTGCAGATACGTCAACCACTCGTGCGACCCCAACTGCTCCACGCAAATCGTCAACATCGGCAACGACAAGAACGTCGAGGACAAGAAGATTATCATTACCGCCAATCGGCCCATCAAGGCGGACGAGGAGGTACGGTAGTTTTGAGCAGACTCTAAATATAGTTGTAGTTTCTAGTTTGATCGCTGATCTCTTCAGTTGACCTACGACTACCAGTTCGACATCGAGGACGAGGGCAAGGTCAAGTGCCTGTGCGGAGCGCCGAACTGCGGAGGATGGATGAATTAATAAGAGGGATACGGTAGCCTCCTCTCGTGGGGATACGGTAGCCGTCCTCCTCGATTCTTTTTGTTAGGATGTTTTTCACGGCACCCTTCGGCTGGTCCCAGAGTGCCCCATTCGTTTTACCTTTCCTCCACCTCTTCTATCCCCTCCCTTTCCATGCATCTTATTCCCGCGGCAGTTTTCGGCTAGTGGCTTTGCTTTCTGTTCTATGAGTAATATATAATTAAACCTACCCCATCCAAGTGCCTTGGCCTTTTCCTCAGAGTGGACTACAGAGACTAATATTATTATCCCATGTTTTAACCCCCTAGGATTTTGCCGTTGTGATTGTACTAGTGGAAAATGTGGCCTTTTTATCCTTCCCGTGGACATAGATATTGATTTATTAGAAACTACAATTCTTCGGTGGAACTCCCTTGAAATAAGCTGCGATTCCCGCTCCTGTATCATCCCAGTAGAAGTTCACCCCCCGTTTGCGTCATGATTATCGATTGCATTTATTATTGGATTACTTTTATCCGGTTTCACTTCGATAGTTTGTGCAGCCAAAATCAAACCCGCCTCACTGTACCATCAGGTTATTTCATTTTCGTCCCCGAGCCGGAGCAGCTATTGGATTGTCTGTAAGTACTGTCATTGCACTATTGATTGCTGTCTGCTCGCAAACCTCTCCCATTCGCCAAAACTTTGATCTTATCCAGTCTCTTTGGTATACATAATTTTGTTGTTTTATAAATAGCTTGTAAATATTCATACATTATACCATTTTTCCTCCAAACGCTGCATATTTCGCCATCCCGAGTTTTTTCTCTCCAATTATACCCTTTATTGATCCCTTTGCTCCCTTGGCATGCAAACTCCCTTGTCAGAACCGCGCGCAAGCTGTATCTCTCCACCCTCAAGTACATCAATGTCATCCCTTTTCCTGTTCCCTTTTTCGCCCTTCTTTCGTGATTGACCACAGATTTGCCATCACGTCTAGATGCATAAAGTATGAATGCAATCAACGAAGTCATTCGTCAACAATGGGATAAGAAAGAAAATAAGCGTTATAAGAACGCACAATGAACGTATCTTCAATGAGGGATGTAGTGGTGTGCCCGGCGTGATTCGTCGTCGTCCTTGGTGGGATACGTCGCCCTTCGCAGGCACACGCACACATGAAGCGAGCACACGAAAAAGGCGACAATGTTGAAGAGCCCGTCGCCAAGGTGCCGGAAACTGAGGATGACGGGTGTGTTCTTTTTCTGTTGTTTATGAGAGAGCGTGCATTCTCTAGAGAGTCCAGATGGTTAGTGCAATAAAACGCGCCAATGTTTGTTCAACTGCATCACCAACTTTTTTGTATGGGAATTTTGAATGTTTACAAAACATTTCTAGAGCAGAAACTGAAAATGCTTATAATTTTGTAGTAATTTCAGGCTCAATGGACCTGAATCCAACGGAGCGACGCCAGAGAAGCAGGAGAAAAGGGACGAACCCGTCGTGTTAGTTTTATTGTTTTCCCCTGATTGTTGTCATCAATTTAAATTTTTACTTAAATAGGTATTGTATTTAAATATATATATAAAAATCAACGAAAACATAATTCTTGAAGAATTTGTCTGAAGCCGCGCTTCGCCCTCTCGGTTATGCAGAATCGGACGCCCGTCACGACAGTCCTCGTTCTACAAGGTGATTTTATTTTCTGAGTATTTAATTTTATGAAATTATTTCAGTGGCCGAAAAGAAGGACTTCGCTACGATCGTTCCACTCCTTCGGCCGCTGCCCGAATCTCTGCATCATTTGAAGAGGATCAATGATCGGTATTGTTGAGAACCCAAAGCGTTCTAATTCCCACGGCCGGAGAACCCCAATAACGGACTGCGCACGCTTTTGATCTAACTCCTCGCACCCCTGATCGTGGTCGTTCGAATCACACGGGTCATGAAACGGGGTTCGATGAGGTAAATAGATCAAAGCGCGTGCAGTCCGCTATTGGAGTTGTCGGGGAGTGGGAATTAGAACGCTTCGGGTTCTCGACAATAAGCGTATTTGCAGTGTAAACGCAGATGTGGTGTTAGAATACTTGTTTGTTCCGGTGCAATAATAATTGCAGGAAAGTCATCATCCGCCCCGTGGACCTCATGGTGGAGACGAACATTTCAGCAGACACTGATCGATTTTCACAGTGGAGTCGGGAAGTTGGAGGTTCGCTTGGAATTTTTTATATTTTGCAAAACAATTTAAAATATAAAGATATGGATCTATTTAAATAATTTTTTAAAGTGGTCGAAGTCCCTGCACTCAAGCCGAAGACACTCGCCCAGTACGAATGGGCCAAGCGCGTCTGGCCGTGCTCCTTCCACGTCAATCGGGTATTTTTTCCCTTGCAAATATATTGTCGACGGAATAAACGTTCCGGACTGTACGCTCTTCGCCCTTCGATCTCTCTTCACAGTTCTCTCGTTGTCTGGCGGTTAGAGAAACGAGAGAACAATGGAGAGAGATCGCAGGGCGATGAGCGTACAGTCCGGAACGCTTATTCCGCCGACAATACGTATGTTACAGTGGGTGGCCTTTCTCGCATTGATTTGTGTATCCTGTTCCATTCCTTGCCACATTCAGAGTGTACGCTCGCGTTGTTCCAGGAACTCGAACGAGCTCTGAATCCGGGTCACGAAATTCGAATGGGCGCTCGATCACACGCTGACGTCTTCATGTCGGAGGAACCGCGATGTGTCGTGACGAGGCGGGGCCAGCGGGTCGCCGAGGGTACGGTAGTCTTCTCCAGAGATTTCAGTTTGCGATTATTTCCAGGTCGCCGTGGTCCCGGACTCCTCGCGCATCCCGCAATGCTGGCAGTACGCGCTCTCGCTGAGGCATACGGTAAGAATAATGTTTTCCAACTTCTCGTTTCTTCCCGTGAGCGGTCGCTGTCTGTTATTCTCCCGCCAGACTTCACCTTCGAAGTCGTCTACATCACACGCTGCGCCTGTGCCAGCGCCCCTACTACTATGGCACCATCACCGGTAATACGCACCTCCCGGACATCGATGAAAGCCCTTGCTGCCCTCGCTCCTATTGAGGAGGAAGACAAGGAACCAACGACTCAAGCCCTCTTCGATCACATCAAGCAAATGCAGTCAAGGATGACGGAGATGGAAGACACCATCAAGAAGCAAGACGGGAAAATTGCTGCCATGGAGAAGCAGATCGAGGCCATGCAAGCCAGTTCCAGCACCCTCCTTCCTCACCAGCCGCAAGTTCCTCCTCCGCCTCCCACTCCCACTCCCACGCCCCAGCCCCCCGTCCAATGCCCCTCCACTTCATCCATTCACACACAGGGTACTCAGGGGACTGAAGCGCATCCTCAACTAGAAAATCAAATGCGCGAAAT
>JACMIG010004182.1:0-10726 GCA_014805385.1 Levipalatum texanum
TTTGTGAGAAATGACGAGGCCCTCACAATCAGTTCAGGGATTATCTTGTGACTGTAAGCCATGCAGACTTTAGACTTTGGGTGTGTGAGTGAGAAGAGTCCGATCACAAGGTAAAGAGCCGAAAGAACTGCTCGCTAAACTTGTTCATCTTCAGCTCAATCTGCATGGTGCTCCTCAGTCCGCGGTATCTTCGAGTGTTTAAAAGATTCTTCCGCGGAGAGGCCATCTCCGATACGTCCACGTACAATCATTCGACGATGTGATCGTGTTAGAATAAAGGTTGCACGAGAGCTCATGAGAGTTATCTCTTTACCAGCTTATCCGAACAATATTTAGCGACCGTAGCATGAGGACTTCGTACGTCCGAATACCTGTCATCTCTTTGATCTACCTCTGCTAGGGTTTTTTTCCATCGGATCAGCATGATTTCAGTCCGATACATGATACTCAAAGCCTTTTCGATTCGATCGATGTTGGGAAGTGGAGTTCGATTGATACAGCTCTGTTGGATTCCGCAAACCACAAAGTCTAACCGATGATTGATGCTCTAGCCAGGGTTGCGCAAATGCATCCCCCTCACGCAAAAATGTAGCTGTGGGCCAACCACAACTCGGAGCTACCTAGAAGCCAGCCGGACCGGAAGTGCAATGGTCCGGCCTCATCACAGGCGTCCCGTCCCGTCTTGGTGATCGCGAGAGCGCCTCAGACAGGTAAGTTTAGAGTTCAACAGAAAGCGACGATAAACGGAAGGGCTCTCACACAAGCGCCGGATTAGCCGCGAGACGTTATCGGACGTTCCACAAAGTAATTTTCGCACCTCAAAGACCAAGGACTTTGGAGTGTCCCGTGAAAGATGGTCCGATGACCTTTTATTGTCGAGAGCCACAGAGGATCAAATGGTTCTTCGATCTCATTGATCTAGAGCGCCGTTTGATCTACCGTTGCCCTTGGCTGGTCTCACTTTTTGTAGGAGATGTCCCGAGCATTATACTATGATTTCCAGCCATGTGGTACAGTGACTGGCCCAGCCCACTGTTATTCCTTCGCTGATCGGACGGGCGGAAGGGTCCTCCAATCTTTGCAAAAAAAGGGCCTGTCAGCCTCTCGTCGGCAAATTGGCCTGAGCTTTTGAAAAATGAACCAGGAATTGTCTGCGAGGAAACGAGCATAGTTTCGTGCAAAGAAAGCTTACACTGCTTTCTTGAATCACGAGTTCCCCGAACTTTTCTGAAATGCGGCCAATTGTGAACTGCTTGCGATACAAACGGGCCGGGGTTAGTGCGCGAACTCCGCCGCGTTTGTGTGGCACTGGATTCATAATTGAAAGATGAGAGCGAGTTACGGTTTCGAAAAATTGACAACCCCAAGGGGGCCACCTCGGTCTATCTGTTCTTATCGGCTTAACCTCCGGTTCGAATACAATTGTGTGCATCGAGATTAACTGATTTTTGGAACCTGCAATTTAGAAGGGGCTTGCTCCTCGCCCACCACGGGTCGACCCGGTATTGCACTGCCTCGGGGGATCGGCCTCCCCTTCGGTTGGAGGACAGATTCCTCAGTGGGGGAGGTCCGAATACCTTTTATCACGGTATAGTATAACTCTTTGATCTACCTCTGGTAGGTATATCTAAACCTGATGGCCATAAAATGCTCTCTCTTTGTTCTCATGGCTTGGACATCAAAAACGCCCATATATAATAGTTAGTACCCAAGCAATAGGACGTCAAAAAGTGGACAAAGAGGTAAGCCTTATCTTGGAGACGTTTTGAACTCATATTGCACGAGAGACTGCGCGGTTCGAAGAGGTCCATAAAAATGAGTGCATCTCGCACGTAAAAGGGCTGTCACTATAAAAAGAGACTTGCTTACAGAAATGGAATCAGTGGTGTCATTCGGTTTAGAATCATCCTTTCAACGCTGATTCAATTGAGCATTATACCAGTTAGGACCTAGATAATTCTCGAGAACCCGCTTAAAATACGTAGGGTTGTTTTTGCGGATTCGATGTCCTGAATGGAATGTTGTGGCTTTTGTCAGTTTTAGAAGAGTGTTGAATGTTGTAGGTAATCCCTTAAAGATGCCGGCCTTTCAATTCAGCCAACTCCCCTCGTCCAAGACCAGTCTGTTGCCGAATAAGGTGTGTCGGAACTGAGAAAGCTGAAATCAAGTTTTTACAATCTAATTGCTTGCAGCACATCTCATACCCGTACTGGCGTGTTGTGAAGATTGCTGCATCAGTCCTGCTCATTATGGGCATATTCGCATTCATCTACCTATCGTGGACGAGCTGGCACGAATCAACGCGGAGAGGTAGGCATTCCTGTGACATCATGAAAACAGCTTCTCTTTCACAGCGCAAATCATCGCCGCTGCTCGGAGTGCCGAGAAGATGGAGAGGAGCTTGTCCGGTGCCCTGCATTTCGAACCCCGTGAGTACCTGACAAATGTTCTTCACCATCATTCTTTGCAAAATCTTGTTTAGCCGACTTCATCCGTCCCAACTACCAATTCGCTGCTCCTATTCGTGGCAAGCTCTCGTGTCCGGCGGAGACGCTTCGGAGGACGCCTAACGGGGTTTGTTATTTATCGCGAATTCGAACTCTTTCTTTCAGCCCCCGTCTGATGCGAATCGTGTTCGCCCTGCAGACATCGCCTACATCGGGGCACTCGGAGATTCCATAGGGCGAATTTGGACGAAAGGACGGCTTTCCTTGCTGTTAGATTGATGACAATCTGAACGATGACAAAGCGAGATCAAGAAAAGAAAGTACGGTTCAAGATGCTGTTTGCGGTTTCTTGATCTGCGTCACGGGGCCTTTTCTGCAGGCGGGTAAAACGATAACAAATTGGAACAACTTTTGCACGACTACAATAAATGCACCCATTTCATTGGATGACAAACGCATCGGCCTTTGCCCTCTCACCCTCGAACAAAGGAAGGGGGTATCTTTGAATACTTGGTATTTTTTCAGACGGGATACCTCTCCGTCGACGGCGAAGCAGACTTCGGCGATAAAGTGCAGAAGAACTACGTGGGCAACAGCTTCTGTATGGGAGGCAACGACGATCTCAAGAGCCACGTCACTCTTCCCAGTATCCTCTCTCTGATGATTAACTCCTTGGATTTGAGACATCCTGCGCTCGCTGAATCCTTCACTTGTGGGCGAGTCGCATGGAAAAGGAATGAGCGAAAACTCGACGGGGCTCAATGTCGCCTTCCAAGGAAAGTGAGGAAGTAACCAGACAAGAAGAAAAGATAATATTGAGATGGACCAGCGATCTCCCTCGACAGGCAGCTCTTCTCACTACGAGAATGACTTCGAAATATTCGGTGGGCAGCAAGTGCGAAAGAATGAGACATGAGAAAGTCTTTAGGCTGAGTCCATCAAAACAGAATGGAAGCTCATAAATGTCTTCATTGGCACCAATGACATCCACGGACTGTGCAACAACGGAGTGAGTATCCAAAAACAAAGTTTCAAAAGTATCATTGTAATCACGCTCAAAAATCTATGATTGATTGCCGATTGGTTTTACAGATTGCAACGACGAAGGACGAGTACAAGTCGTTGATGCGTGGTGCCATCAAGATTATCCAATCAACACTTCCGAGGACGATCATCTCCTTGATCGGCAAGTCATAAAGGACTGCATTGACTGAGCCATTACAGGTATGTGGAACGTCGACTTCACGATTCGCGTCACGGAAATTGTCTTCAAGTGATCTGATCCAATGAGTAGAATAACGTTTACAAATTACAGAGAACCACTTACACAGCTTACCTGTATCAAAGGCTTCCCCAAACAAGCACAGGAAAGAATCGAGGAGTACAGGCAGGTGAGTTGCAGGTGAACGAACCGCAGGGACAAATTATATTGGCAGGCCATTGTGGAGCTCTCGGAGGAACCGGGGATACTGAAAGCGGATTCAGCTGTAGTGGTTCAGACTCTTTTCGACGACCTCCGAGAGCCCATCAAAAAGGCTTCCGGCGAATACAACATCAACTTCTACGCCACGGACAGCTTCCATCTTAGCAAGTACGGAAACAGGCGAGACCTTGCTTTGTATCCCGAAGGGAAGGCTCTTTCAGTCTGGTAGCCAAAGCATTGTGGAAGCAGCTGCTGACTCCAGTGGGGAAGAAGAAGACTACGCCTAGGAACCTGGCGGATGAAAGCCCGAAGTTGGCCTGTCCCGATACGGTAAGAAAGTGTGCGATCGGAAGGAGAAATAGTGGTTTTCAGAAGTGCCCGTACATCAGGACTCCTGCCAACAGCAAGAACTGCTCCGTATCATGAGCCTTCTTCGTGGTGCCAACAAATCAAGCAAACTTATTTATTGCCGTATTCACAGTTGCACAGTAAACATAATGTGCATGCGAGGCGTACTCGCCGATTTGCGGAACTCGGCTACCACCTCTTGCTGACTCCTTGTATTGTAGAGAACCCGAAGCTTTCTAATTCCTACGCGCGCTCTTTTGATCCACCTTCTCAGACCCCTTTCATGGCCGCTTGAATCACACGGGTCATGAAATGGAGTTCGATCAGGTAGATCAAAAGCGCGCGCAGTCATTCATTGGTCTTCTCCGGGCGTGGGAATTAGAACGCCTCGGGTTCTCCACAATAAGAAACGTTCACGGACCTCGATCTCGTGTAAAACATACAAGGGTTCTGACGAGAGTGGGATTCGAACCCACGAAACGAGATAACTGTGTAAAGAGATCGTAGGGTGATGAGCGTACAGTCCGTTTGGTTAATTCCGGCCACACTAATAGAGAGTGTGCGCTCTCTCAAATGGTACGCATTCTACGTGTCGCAGGTGTAAACGGAACGCGAAAACGAACACCTTGAGCCACAATTGCATTGATTTTCAACCACATTAGTGTGATCAATTTAAAACGGCACGCCAAACCCCATTAAAAGTAAAAATCGTAATGCAAAAATAGGTCTTGACACGTTAAGCATTGACATCACTTGCAGATTCGAAAACACAGCGTGCATACTATTGGTTCGCACCACAGAACTTGTAAATCGTTCCCCGCCCACACTGTCGTTAGCGGGTCCTACCTGTGAAATAAAAACTTGGAGCTCATCGAGTTCGCTTGGGCACAGTTTATAAAGGCGTGCCCAAGCGAATTCGATGCTTTCCAATTGTTCAGTTCGCAGGTAGGAACCACTAACGACAGTATGCACGCGGAACGATTTACAAGTTGTATGGTGCGAACCAATACCACAACCACCTTCGTGTCATCGATTACGAGAACCGATGCTTAATTCCCAATTTCGCTCCAAATAAAAGTACTGCAAACTAATAAAACATTGCGATGAGATGACTAATAGGAGTAGGAGCAATATTTCGTTCCTCCAACAGCTGTGGTTGTGACAAAACCGGGTGTTTCGAGAGGGCAAATCGTAATGCAGCCTTTATCGTATAACTCTGTGATCTTGTGACTCACAAGCTTTGAGAGAAAAAGCCTCTATGCGGACGCCGCTGCCGTGGGAGGTTCTAAACACTAAGGTCTATTCCGATGTGTTTCATTTCGGCACGTGCATGGGATCCTTCATGGATTGTCGGCGTGGAATAGGCAACAGCAACAATAACCAGAAGAGCAACGAGCGCGAGTTTAACAGTCCGATGCATGGTGTCTTCCGAGCAGCGAAGTGTTGTTCTTGGGTGCTCCGATATTTGTACTCCTCGTTGTTGTGATCAAGGAAGAATGAGTGCACTAATACTGAATATCACAACAGCTATTTATCATTCGGGAACGGAAACCGCCGACTCGCTGGAATGCATGCACTCATCTGTGAGGGAATGACTCAACCGACATGAGAAAGACAGTCTTTACAGACGGGTATTGTATGAAACGCGAACGAATGCAATATGATTCCGAGGATTTCCATTACAAATCACAGATTATTTTCGTGCGAAAATTTGCCGCAGTACATACCGACATCCATCGAACAATTATTGGAATTCATCAATTCTCTCTTTCACTCTTCCCCATGTCGTTTGGAAAGCGTGTTCAAGTATTAATAGCATGCAAATTAAGCTGCTTTTTGTCCCCGTACTTTGCCAGTTTTCGAACTGCTCTTCTGCTCCATCATTGCACTGCCATTATTCCTGTTTTTAAACTATGCTGATAAATAAATAAATTTTCCTCATTTCCATTCGGTCTGACGATTCTGACGCTAATGCGCCTCTCGTTTCGCATCTGCTCTATAACCATAATATTATCGTTCTCGTGTACTTGCCAGTTTACGATCGAGTCAGCCCACGATTCTTACTGTAAGTCACAGTTTATTATGTGAACACTTTTATACACTTTACGCCGTACGCAATACGTTGTGCTCTTTGACGTGAATTAGAGTTACTTAATGGGGCACTCTCTCGTGTGTTTTAGTGTTGAATTGTCTTGTGCTTCCACGCACACCATCTACTATTATGGGAGTCCACAACATTGCGAAAAAACCGTTCCGGAATATTTCCTGCGGTTAGCGTACGTTTCATACGTGAGCCGTTGTCCGCGCTCGCGCGACCCGCAGGACGCGATTTCGAGCTTGCGGGAAGCTCGAGGTGCTATTTTTGATCCAACGACTACAGCAGCGCTGCGATACAAAGGCGCCGGGTTGACAAAGTGAGAGGAATTGAGCGAACGGGGTGCAATTCCTCTCCCCTTGCCAACCCGGCGCCTTTGTATCGCTGTAGCCGTTGGATCAAAAAGAGCACTTCGAGCTTCCCGCAAGCTCGAAATCGCGTCCTGCGGGTCGCGCGAGCGCGGACCACGGCTCACGTACTAAACGTACGCTAACCGCAGTAAATAAGGCGGAACGATTTTTTCGCAATGTTGTGGACTCCCATAATACTATATAAAAGGCTTGTTTGTCTTGTGCCTGTGTCCGTTACGAAACATGCATAGGGGTCCTAGAGCCTTGGGACCTTGACCAAACGACTTCGGGTCCAGAAAAAACTTCTACCGTAACCACGACCGTGAATTATGCCGTGACCGTGAAACAGAATCCTAATTTACGGCAGTAGATAAAAAATGTTTCCAGAGAAATTACGGAATTTTTTTTTATCCGCCTGGGTCTTTAATATCTTTTTTCGTGAGTTCTTCCGCTAATAATAAAACCGCTTTATTATTCTGTCACCGAGGTTGAATTGCACTGGCGCATACACAACAAACACTTTTCCTGGCTTAAATTTGTATTTTTGTGTGCTTGTTTTGTGTAAATGCGACGTTGAAAAGAGCGTAGTGCTTGGTCAACACGGAAGGTCGCCATGCCACTCCATTAGCGCTTTTCTTTGTAAATGATCAAATATTTCTGTACCACACCACATGCGCTCTTTCTACAAGGAAGTCGGGGAGGGGGAATTTGGGAAGAGGTTGTTGTTGTCGTGATATCAGCAGCTCCTAATTCGATTCCCGTTATTGGAGCAGTCATAATGATGGCCAGTGGAGTGTACGAAAGAACGCAGGGGGCGGTCGCCTGGAAAAAAAATACCATTATGACGCAGGAGAAGGAAGATATTCCGGACACAGTAGGCTGATATAAATAGTGAAGAAGGAGTGGGAAAGACAACTTTTCATACCTTACCAGTTTTCATACCTTTCAAGTTACCAACTTTTCATAACTTACCAGTGGACCGGCATTGCTTTTTCCAATACTCCTGTATATTGGCAAATGCACTCCCATTTGGGCAGGTATGAGAAGTTGCTCATACGTAAAAAAATCAACCAGCACTCCACATAATACGTTAAAGTAGTATTGCCAAGAACCAGAGAGGTGTTTAAATACTTACTGCGGTTAGCGCATGGTCATTACTGTATCTACGCTACCGAAAGGATTCAAGAGCTGTCCTTTGGCACAACCATTGAATATGGTCCCAAGACAAATCTCACAAAACGGCAACTTTCAAGAGCCTGTGGTTCTGGAGATATTCGAAGCGGAATTTTGTTGCGAGCGGACTCAAATAAACACCTCTCGGGTTCTTGGCAATAGTGGGAGTAACATTCTGGCACGTTGCCAGCCGTTGCTCCCACTCCTGAAACGCTTGTACACATGAATAATACAATCTGTCATACAGAATTATTATTCAGTGAAAAATTAAAAACCTGAATTATCAGCGCCCAAAATTGCTGCTTCTACCCAACATTATATCTAATAATACATATATTTCTAAAGAACACAATCTTTATCTTTGTCGGTAAATAGATCACTAAAATCATAGCGCTCAAAGCATTCTATCCGTCTGTAGATGCTAAAATTATCGACTTTCTTCTTGTTGATAGAAGAAGCCAAAATCATTGACGTTATCACTGACGGAATCCTGGTACTCAAGCGGGCATTACAGTTAATCTGAACTAAGTAAAATGATCAGAGGTGTTGTTTACAATTTGGATACCGTTTTCGTGTTCTCCCAATATGTTAGTGTCGAATCATTGCTGCGTGAAATTGCTTTTGTACATCGCGTGTTTCAATTGACGTCTCGCATTGTCGAGAATAGTTATTTCAAAAAGCACATTAGCATTGGCGTATGAATCATACCTGCAGAAATTATGTAAAATATTTATATCATCACAAACCTAAACCGGCAGAGAGAAGACTCTAGTTGCTCGATTCAGACATGTGGAACTCCGTACTGTTCGAGGAGCCCTTTCACGGAATCTATCAGAAAGTGACGACGATAGTCAGCATGGCTTCGAATTCCCTCCTTCTCTTCACACTTCTTCGTGCAAGGGGCAACACGCTCGGTGGATACAGATTCCTTCTCGCATTCTTCGCCTTATGCGATGCCTCCTTATCGATAAGTCATTACTTCGTTCAGCCGGTAAGCCTGTATTGATTACTTCGTGCAAATAATCATCGATTTACAAAGCCGAGCTTCAGATGCTTTAGCTATCGTCTAATGGCTTTTGTTACTTTTCGTTACTCGCGGCGGAAAGTCGATCTCATAATGGAGATCTTGGTTTCATTTATTGCGCAATATTCATCGCATTCTGCTACCAAACATTTGTGTTACTCATGTTTCATTTTATTTATCGCTACCAAGCCATCGCTGGGTATGAAGCGAGTCGAAAACAAAGATGCTAGAGTCTCAGATCCTTCGGGCCGTTCTCGAGTGAAAAGTGGAAATCCATGGTTGCTGCTGCAGTGATCTTCGATGTTTTCTATGAGTCTTCTAGTCTTTTTGCTCTCTGGTGCAGTCGGGACAATGAGTTTACGAGGTACCCACGCCTTTTTATTTAAACGATGAGACATGACCAGGTCCCAAGTACCGCCTGAGGCAAATTTCGTTTTGCCCAACGTCAATCTAACGGATGACAATATAGGATACGCGATGGTTCTTTACTGGGTACGTTGACTACTGAAAAACTACACGAAATTTGGTATTGTCAAGCGCCCAAGCAATTCTAACTTATCGATCGGGAGGCAAAATGTCAGCTTCCTTTATCTCCGGAACAACAACAACTACGAAGCTGAAATTTTTGCAGGCTTTTGGTTGGAATCCAGGTCCAACTAGCATGCAAAATTTCAGCTTCGCAGCCCTTTTAGTTCCGGAGATACAGGAGGGGACTATGAGATAAATGCAGTGTCGCGGAACGGGAAATTAGAATTGCTTGGGCTCTTGACAATAGTGCAACGAACGCTTTATACAAAACGTCCCCTGCAACAGACAATACAAATGTAATAAATTAATATTCATCCCGCCTATTTAGGAAGTGAACGCGACAACGAGAGAAGTCATTCGCTTCCATACCGTTGCTCTCGGGCCAATCTGCACAGTTTTGACGCTTGTACTCGGCAGTTGTTCCATAGTAATCAGCTGCACGATAGGAATTGTGCGCAGACTAAAAAGGTGACGACTTCGCTTTCTAGAACAACTTTCAACCCCATGTGCTCTAATTTAAAAAAATTACATTAGAAGTCGCTGAAATATTCAGTTGTTAAAATTCATGCCGAATTTTTTTAGCGCGACCCTGAGCGATAAGACCAAGGAACTCTAGCGTCATCTCTTCCGTGCTCTTCTCGTCCAAACTTCCATTCCTTGCATCTTTTCGTATCTTCCGCTGTTTTTGGCCTTTCTCCTGCCGTTTTTCCGCCTTGAAATCGGACTTGCCGGGAGTATTCTGACGATGATAACGGATGAATATAAAAAGGACATATGTCATTCCTAATCATTGCAGCTATTTTTCCGGCTAGTGATGCATTATTCATCATTGGATTCATTGCACCTCTACGGTCAGTTCTCTTCGGCAGCAAGCAGACTACGATAGCTCCGACCACCGACAATACAGCCATGACCACGATGGTGAATATAGAAGCGTCATAACCGATTTATACTTTTCTGCTGTTTTGCGCATGCGCTTAGTTTCCATTACTTACAGTAGACGTTCCAGTTCATGGGCTCACCCTGTAGGTTTCGTTTGATAAAGCAGAATTCTCCTAATAGATGCGGGGGCACAAGGAAGGTCAATAAAGCGTATGCCGAGTAAAGAGAAACGACCAATACACCAGTGTAGATTAATCAGAATATCTTGTCTACAGTCCTTTAAAGGAGCCAACCCACCCTAAAATTTTATATTTTATTCGGATAGGGCGTGAAAAATGCTGCAGAATGATACCAAACATTTAATTTAACGATTTTTCTATGAATTGTTATGATTTTTCAAAGGTACGGATTACGGTATGTTTTAGGGTGATTTTGTAGTTTGTACTTTCGCTACAA
>JACMIG010004184.1:0-10725 GCA_014805385.1 Levipalatum texanum
CACCCCCCCCCCCCCGCTCCTTCAACCCTCCGCCCACTCACCATGCTGAGGCGAGGTACTTCCCCGACGGGTGGAAGGCGATCTTGTTAACGCGATCGCCGTTGTTCTCCAGCTGTACGAGGGGCTGCTCGCGGTCGAGGGCCCTGAGCAAAGGAAATCGATAAAATTTTTTAAAAAATCGATAGTAAATAAATAAATCAGTAAGAAGGGTTTAAAAATGAAAATAGATGTTGGCTTCCATTGAGATTACCTACAACAATCGAGTAGCCTCTAGGTCTGCAACCGTACCCATCTCCAATATATTCATGTCAGCTATCGTACCCCTCCCAGTCTGCTACCGTAACCTTGCATATCGGCTACCGTAACCCTCCCCACCGTACCACAGGGTGACGCTGCCGTCGTGACTGCAGGACGCGACGTTGAGGGCGGCGGGACTGGCACGAACAAAGGCATCGGGATGGAACCGAGCGCAGCCGCACTGCGCTGAGTGGCCAGCGTATCTGGAAAGGATTACGGTAGACGTAGTGTAGTAAATGTCGCCCTGATGGACTAAAAAGGCGATGTTTACTACACCACGATGAATATATCATCCGATATCGGGAGTATGCATTATAGCAACTAGGAGAAAATAATTTCGACTTTTCTACAAAATTAAAAGTGGGGTTGTTAGGCGGGAAGTTTGAAAATGAATTAAGAATATATACTTGATAATCTTCTCGCCGCTCTCCTTCTTCCACACCGTCGGCTGGCCACTCCAGCCGGCAGTGACGACGGCCGAACCATCGGGAGAGAATTCCGCAAACGGGCACGGCCGCGTGTCGGCTACCTGCGAGGCGGGGGTTTGAAAGGGATTTATTAATTGGTTATTATTGATTTTACGGATCAATATTGATTCAGTTGCCGTCAAAATCAACTTTTTTACAGGTAAACCTTCATGAATCGGCGGCATATTTATGCCTAGCCAATATTGCGTTTCGTTTTACGTTCATATTACTTCTATTATCGAATTCTAAGAGAGAGTGGCGAGAACGTATTTCATGGTGAGTGCGTAAATCGATACTACCTGTAATCGATACTACCATAATCGGTACTACCGTAATCGATACCTACCTGTGATCCATGCAGATGAATTTGCTGCACGAGCTTGTGCGCCTCCTGTCTCGCCAGTGCCCTCTCCTGTTGGTAGCCCTCCCGAGCCAGATCTGCGCGCGTCTTGTCGAGTCTGAAATCATCATGTTGGACTACCGTACTCATGCTGAACTACCGTACTCCTCTTTTGAGAATTCTGTAGTCACGCCAAGTCATCAAGGTGTACTACCGTACTCCCGGCATACTGTAGCCCCACTCGTTCCTACCTGGCCTTAGCCCGTCGCAAACTGTAGTCAGCAATGGCGAGTCGCGCGGCTCGGAGTCCCGGCGGTCCGCGGTAATACCACGTCTCGTTGTCCTGCTCTTGTTTGTCCTGAAAACAAGGCGTTCAAAATGTCTCTACCGTATCTCTGATAATCCACTCGGGACACTCACGGCTGCAACATTCTCCGAGTGCAGGATGGCAGCAATTTCGGATTCGTCCATGTTGGACAGCATGGCGCGGAGACGCTCCCGTCTAAAATCATGCAAGATTACTGTAGACAACGTTTGGATCGCAAACTGAAGTACTATAAATTTTTTAGAGCGAACCTGTCAAGGATTTCCTCTCCGAAAAGGGCGATTGGTTGATTGAGCATTCTCAGCTTGTACTTGACCTGTAATGTCGGGGTAGATATGGCAATTTTATTTTATAAAATTTCAAATTTCGCTCTTTTCTATAGTTATCCCGTTTTTTGCAACTCCATGCCCGACTACCCTGACCCTTCTTACATTATCGTAACCCTATCCACATAATCGTAACCCTACCTGCATGTCATCCGTGGGAAGGGTCAGCGTGCGGGCGCGTCGTCGCCGCTCAAACTCTGCCAGCATCATCCTGTAATTTATCTCATTAATTTAACTTATTTTTATTAACTTCATCCAAAAACGAGACAAAGAGCAGTGTCACCTGTTCGACTCGGACTCGATGGGTTCATTCATTTCCAGCGTCTCCGCGTTCACTAACGAGCGAGAAGTGTCGGCGGAGCCCTAAAAGGGAAAAATTTTTAAAAATATTAAGATTTCTGAATCCGAAATTAACTCACCGAGATCTTGGCGACTGACGCCAGCGTAGCCAGCGACCCGAACTTTTCCATGTTTGCTGAAATGTTGTCTCACGATTGCCAAAACAACCTTCCGTCGTTTCATGACAATAAAACATCAATCAGATTTAAAATATTGCGTATCAAACGCCGATGCTTCGATTTCGACAGACAATTTATAATTTTTATCAAAAACTCTGCCCTTTAAAAAAAGGTGCATCGATAAAACCGGAGAGAGCGGATGAAAGAACTCATTATAGGAAATGAGACGCGGAAGGAAAGAAAGAAAAGTGGTAAAAAATAGGCCGAAAAGATATGCTTTAAGGAGGGTCTGAAGACTTCTTACCCCGTTGAAATAGTGGGGACTTATTAATTTAAAAAAGGGGCGAATATTAAAGATGGGGGAATTCTGGTACAACTGCGAATTACACATTAAATGCAAATGAAAGATCTCCTCACACAATAACTTCAACACGATCATCAGAGTAGAAAATGATCCAAGCATTTTCGAAACGAACCCGATCGTCAATTCAATTATAATATATAGAACTATAAACCCGTAGTTTACAAATCTGAGCGACATGAAAATTACACTCCTAACACACACTCTAACGTAAGTCAATCAATTCAAAGCTACTAGGGAGAGGCAAAGCATGACATGCAGGGAAGGAGCGAGCGAGCTAAGAGAGCGCAAACAACAACAGACAATCAACAGCTTATTAACGAATGAGTGCAATGAGAGACCGCCGAAAAGGAAGGATACCGTGCGCCAAATATGCGTTTTTTTCGTGCGCGACATATACGTTTCTTAGCATTCCTTCCGCCTTTTCTTGCCCCGGCCTCCTCGTCCGCCTCGCTGGCCCCGCTTCCGCACTTGCTTCTGGCCAGTCCACCTGAGAATAGAGACCAGTTTGCGATTGAGCGCGTGGTACCGTAACCCGAAGGGAACATTCCTAAAACTCACTCTGCATCATCTTCATCGTCCCCACTAGGCATGGGTTCCTCCTCATCACTCGGAGTTCGCGATGGAGTCGGCTCGGCACTCGCCTCTTGGCTGCCTGCAGAAAGGAAAGAATAATTCATGAACATATGAATTTGGCAAGCTGCCAGAATTCAAACAGCCCACCTTTCTGTATCTTCTGCCGCGCTAATCGGGAGCTGTTGCGTCCAAATCCGATGCACCTGGAGGGGGGTACGGTAAAGATAAAGGCGTACACCTAGTTGGCTAATCGTTTAAGACCAAAGTCGGTCAGGTTCCTACGGTCGTCCCCGGATACTCGGGATACGGTAGCCCTCCAGATACTGGGGGTACGGTAGGTCCCCGGATACTCGCCATGTCACTCACTTATCAAGGTGTGGCGCAAATCGCGTAGCCGCAATGGGTCGAGCGCATTCGGGGCATGACACTTCTTGGCCCTGAAAAAACTACAGTGAGTATCCCGAGCAGATTTTCAGGGATACGGTAGATACATTTTGAACGCCTTGTTCAGGACATACAAGAACAGGACAACGAGACGTGGTTTCGAAAATTTTACCCTAGACGATCAGCAATATTTTCATGTAGAACCTCTTCATGAACTCAACAAAAACGAACCTTTTTGGACGGCGGTTCTGAGGGTGGCTCGGGTGGGGGAGGTGGATAGGGCAGGCCAACGCGTGCCATCATCGAGGCTTCGCGGTGCTCTGAGAAGACCTGTAAATGGGGAAAATATATTGATTTTTTTTCGAAATGTGACGTTATCAAAAAATCGATAAAGAGCACTAAATAGTAACCTCATCCAAGACGTGCAAATCGACGACCCATTCAATCAGTCCGTCCACGATGGCTTCTTGCTCTTCAAGACTCGGAACGTGGCGATGCGATCTGCATCCCCGAATTATTCGTTCCGTTGTTTACACCCCATCCGAACTGATTGTAATACCGGAATGCAAATGTAAGGCACGCTCAATTAAAAAAATCCCCTGCCTGTAAAGTGCACTCTTGCGCGCAAGGGGTGCGCTTTACAGGCAGGCGAGATTTAATACACCAGACTTTTTAATTGAGCGTCCCTTATGTCGTACCCATTCTGCGGCTGGAATTGATTGCTGGCAGATGGTAATTGTTGCTGCGCCGCTTGTCCAGGGGCATTATATTGTTGACCCGCGCCGCTGCCACTCTCGAAGCATCTTTGGTCCTGAACGGACTGCATTGAGTATGAATGACGGGGATACGGTAGGTACCCCAGTGGCGGCTCCTCCGCCATCGAAGGCGGCACTGTTCATCGTGGATGCACCAAAGCTACTGGGGCCGGCAATTCCCATGGGCATGGAATATTGATCGATGCCATGATCCTGAAAACGTGGAAATCTTTTTTTAAAAAAATGAAGTGTTTTAGTGACCGAACATAATATTTTCTGCCTCGGGAATAAATTTCGACCTGGAACTCCACAAAGATAAATTATACATGTGCCTGCCCCTGACTAGCCCTTCCAATCCACCAAAAAGTTCGTCGATACTTGGACCAAATTATGTATGTCTGTATCTGGCATAAGAAGATGCCTCCAAAGAATTGATCGAGCTGGAATAGCCTCCCATACCATGTGTCCGTTCTCGAACGAAGGCGCGGTGTAATGAGCATCGTTATGATGGAACGGCTCAAACGTTGACGCAGTGCTTGTATGCGGCCTCATACCCTGTAACGATGGGAATGAAGCGTGTCAGCAAATGGGAATAAAATACGTCATCCCTCATTTCTTACCTGGCCTTCGCTGATAATTTCGCCGCCGTCAACGTACTCAAACTGCCCATTGGTCTGCAAGAAAACAGTAAAGTTTATTTCGGGCCATTCTATGCACTCCTTCTGCCTCACTATGGTTAGACCAGTCGGACTCGGAACCGCTTCGCGGAGCCGACTCCGACTGGATACACCTCAAACTTGGGTAATTAAACCGGTGACGTCACAGGCGAGAGGGGAGGAGCGATTGTACAATATTGTGCAATCGATGACGTCACAGGTGTAACACGCACGCAAACAACGCGATTATTAAGGTAAATGATGATAACAAATATTTTGTATTTTTTAAAATTTAATTTCCATACCCCTTGTCCATCGACAAAGTCCACTTGGCATCCACTCGCTTCCACGGATTGCGCGTAGCCCGAGTCCTGAAGCAGTAGAATAATAATTAATTACATATTTTTTAAATTATTATTATTTCTCACCCCATCACAAAAGCTCCCGTGTGATTCGCGATACTCAGCGGACGGGGCGCCTCCGCTCCCTGCTCCCATTCTTCGCACCGAGTGATGTGTCGTCGGCTTGTTGTACCCTCCTCCTCGTCCACCAAACGAGGACGAAGACGGCAGAGTCGGTGGCAGGTGGCTGCTGCTGGTCTGCCAGATCTGCGGAATCGCGGGATGCTGCAAACGAGTCGACGGTGACAGAAAGTGCGTCAGCATCAGTTGGCGCACTTTAGGAGGAGTCCACGTATTCTTTAGGACAGTCCTCGAATTGTCTCCCCTCGTGCAGTGTACTTTTCATACATCTCCGCGGAAATCGATATCGTCAAAATCAATCAATATCGCACCCTGGGATCCGGGGGGTGTTCTTGCAATGAGCCTCCACCGCTGTACCCGGCGGAGGGGGGACCCTTGGCCCGGCTGATGTAGGAGGGCCCTGCCTTGGAGAGCGGCACATGGCCTCCCCTTCCGTGGGCGGACAGAAGGCGATGGGGTGGCCCTCCTTAAATTTTCTTTAATTTTTCTCAATATAGATTTTTTAAGAATAATCAATAGCTATTTATAAAAGAAATGTATCTACCTCCTCCTCCGAGGTGGTGGTGGTAGATGGCGGAGGAGGGGAGGCACGGGCCGGATGCCTCCCCTCCACTCCCACCCTCGTGCAGCAGCTCTTGTAAGAGATCTGCCATCTAGAAATCAATATTAACAATATCTCAAAATAATCAATAATGCTACCTCGCTTGTAGTTTCTGCACTTCTTTTACCCTAGAAAACAGATAACGCAACGTGATTCAAACACGCTTTTGGTAGTAGATAATGAACGATAAAACACATGAGATCACGTTTTATACGGGGAAAAATCCCTTCGGAGTGAAGAACTGTCACTGGGCCAAACAATTGAAAAACTCAAATTGTAAGAATACAGTAGAAACGTAACAAAATGCACATGACCAATGAATAAATTACGCAAATTCACGCTGGTTTCCTGATGGTGATACGGGATAAGCAAATCATTCAATGGATGGAGAGTCCTTGTTGGGTCAGCTCGCGTTGCAGATGAACCTAATATTCCCAATTTAAATAAAAATGAAAAAAGATGTCTAAAAAATAACCTGCAGGTCGCTGAGCTTCTTCTTCAAAGCAGCCACGCCGGATATGATGATGGTCTCGGCCTTGAGCTGCCCCGCCGATTCCACCGTTATCCTGCGAATAAGAATTTCAGTTTGAGATCGGCGTATGGTAATTGGTGATAAAGTAATCCACTGTAAGAAAAAATGATCTACCAAAATTTGCTCGGCCGCCCGTGGAGATCATACGGCGCTTCGTGTTCGCCCTCTTTCAGCTGCAATATCAATATTTGGATTCATAGTTCACTTTTAAAAACAAAACAATGAAGAATAGCAAATATAAGTAAATATAAGGCACGCTCAACTAAAAAAGTCTGGTGTAGTAAATCTCGCCTGCACTCTTGCGCTCTTGCGTGCAGGGAGTGCGCTTTACAGGCAGGCGAGATTTACTACACCAGATTTTTTTATTTGAGCGTGCCTTATATTAAAAGCCCTTACATCCGTATGCTCGCTCTTCGGCCATTCCTCCGGCTTGGCGAATACGGTGTGCCTGTAAAGTTACAGTACATCAGACAGCGATCGATCGATAAACTACCTAAGCGAGTTGTCTGGATCGTACTCGAAGCCCACGCCACACGTCGGATTCCATTTCGCGTGTTCCTTGCCGAAGCCCTTCAAAATTATCGACTAATTAAATATTCGAAAATCAATAGATAGCTGATTTAGCTGAAAATCTAGGTATTGAAAAAATACAAGCTTATTAGCTGATTGTGAGAATAATGTCTTAGTAGAGCGCATTATCATTGCCCTTTTCGTGAAATATGTGCTAAATTGGGTAGAAACGTACGTATTCATGTTGACGCACTTTGCGACTACGGAACTCTAAAGAAGTGCCGTCTTACTTTCTTGGCGAAGCACCGCATGTTGATCTCCTGGCCCTTGCGCAGCTTGACGATGAGGATATCTTCGTTGTTCTCCTGTGAGAGTTAGTTTGCGATCGGGGAATTGGAGGAGTACGGTATACCTGTGAGATGCCTCGCTCCTGAAGGTGGATGCCGGCGGCTGGGATGCACGCCTGAAAACCAATCAAATCGATAATATTTTGGATCGATCGATAAATAGGTATCGTACATCATTCCCCGTCCACATGTCGGCCGTCGTGACAGCTCGCGTGCCCTCCTCCTTGTGCTTCACGGATATCTTCATCTCCACGGAACAATTGTCGCAGAAATCGGAGCAGTCGCAGTCCTGCAAGGGTGCAAACTAGAAATTGTAATAGACAATCGATCGATAATCGAACTACCGTACCCTGGAATACTTCATCTTGTCGACAATCTTCTCGCTCGTCAGCGGAATCAGGCCCATGCGATGCGCGACGAACTCGTCGTGGAGGACCTGCATATATTTTAATCACTAGCAATGTAAACACAGCAAAAAAGGCGTACGCATTTGTAAATTATTACCGATGTATTGGAGTCGATCTGCACCCAGTCGATGGCCATGATGGGGACCTGAAAAATAAAAATATGCATTATTGATTTATCGATTTTTTACATGTTTATATATAGTTGTGGGTGCGCGCAGGGTGACAAGATAACTAGTAGTACTACGGCAATGGGGGGAGCGGGGGACCCCATGGCAACGAAGGCCTCCCTATTCCCCGGACAGATGGTCTCGCTTCCTCCGCCGCGCAAAAACGCAGCCATTCTCCTATTTCTCGCTTCTCCCCCCTCCCCTCCCCTCTCTCCCCTGCCCACCCCCTTTCCTTTTCCGCTTAATGAGATACGGAGTGGAATCGAGCAGGAAAGGGGGCATCAAGCCCGAGCGGATCCATCGCCACAACGAGGGTAATTACAGGTTGATGCTCCCGAGCTACGGGATAAATGGCAGGCAAGGAGAAGAAGAAGAGGGGGTGTTAGTCCTGAGAAAGATGAAATGAAGGCCTACAAAAGAAGCTCAGCAGAAAACAACCCCGCTGGGAAGGAATGTAACCACTCCTGTGGATTGTATAGTTTTGGCAAGTAATAACATTTTCAAACGATGCAAGTTTCAGCAGAGGGAGAAACCATTATAGTTTGCATGGAAAGAAGACTAACCTCGGCAATAAAGACTCGTCGTAGTGAATTCGCGACGCTAAGATCCGTTTCCTCGAGCGAAAACTTGACGATCTGAAATAAACGAAGTTAAAAGTAGTTTGAATTCCTTTCTCCTGGCTATCCCCGTTTTGTTAGACCTGCTCTAGTGGATAGATGCTCAGTGTCGTTATCGAAACACCCAGACAATTCCGATTTCAATGGATGAAAATGGATGACATTAACCTCATCCGAGTGCTCGAGGATGGCGACGACGGGCTGATTGGCGTACGGCATCTGCAATCAACGACATTTAGAACTATTCCGTGAAAAAACGATTAGCTCTAGTCAGGAAAGCACGAGAGAACAACCAGAAAGGCATTGTTTGCGGTAAACTTGTTTACGAGTTCGCGATAAAACTGTTGTGATGCGGTAGATCTAATGACGGCGACTACGTTGTAGCACGATTAAAGTTGAGAACGAAAATATTCGATTTGAATAAAAGTTCACAGCGCATTATTACGCGACCTCCGTTCTTTTAGGGCAAATGGAAAGCAATGACAAGTCCAAAGTGTCTAGAAGACATGGTCTATTTTAGTACATTTACTTCGCGAGCGAACGTCCTTAAAAAGCGATTCATTGGCGCATAAAACGTTTGAACCGCTCATCAATACCGAAAGCAAAAATGCTGTCATACTCCGTTTATCGGATTGAGAGCTGCGTAAATGGAGAAGCGCATCGTTAGCAAACGGCTAGTTAAAGCGCTCTCAGGATTGATTTTGTGACAAATTTCATTAAATCGAAGAGTAAAAATGGTATCACCAAAATTTCAGAGAGAAAGAACGCAGTATGAGCGAATAAACTCACGTCGAAATATCCATTGCTCTAATCCGTAAATTAGGTACACCACGACGGAATTACTGCATTTATCTCGGAATCGCTGCAAAATTCGGAACGCTGCGGAGTGTTCAAAAGGAAAGTCATCCTCCATTTTTCAGCTCCTTTTCGAAGACTTTGAACTGCTTGTTTACTCTATTATCATTGTTAAAGCACGCTCCAGGACACTTGAAAGTGCATTGCACCGTTGTATGGCTGTATACCGATCAAATTCTCCCTTGTCAGATGAACCGTTACGATCGCGCCATCACCATCTTCTCGCCCGATGGGCACCTCTTCCAGGTAAATAAATAATTTCCTTCGGTGTGGAGTAAAAAAAAGAGTCGAGATGCAAATTCTGATCATATTGCCGGTTGCAGGTCGAGTACGCACAGGAGGCCGTGAAGAAGGGATCCACAGCTGTAAGCCTTTTCCTTGATTATTTTACACCAAAAGCAATTCAAATTTTCGTTCATAAATCATCTTGATAATTTGAAATACAAACAACAATTTCTCCAGGTCGGCGTCAAGGCCAAGGACTGCATCGTCATCGGCGTAGAAAAGAAGGCCATCCCCGCCCTGCAGGTAAATAAACATTTTTGACCATGTATTTTTCTGGGGGCTCCGATCCATTCTTACAAAAATCATTAACCATTTTTCACTGCAGGACGAGCGCACGATCCGCAAGATCCACATGATCGACGATCATGTCATGCTCGCTTTCGCAGGTATTTTTCACTTTTAATTAATTTTTATCGTTCCAAATTTTTCGCTCGCTTATTTCATAGAATTTAATTGCTGTCAATCGATATTGCAACTTAACTATAGGCCTCTCCGCCGATGCGCGTGTGTTGGTGGACAAGGCGCGGATCGAGTGCCAGAGCTACAAGCTCACCCTCGAGGATCCCGTCACCATCAGCTACATTTCCCGATTCATCGCCAACACCAAGCAGGTTCGAGGAAGCATCGTTCATATCTAAATTAACAAAACTATATTGCCTAATGTCACTATTGAATGTCGCTAAATAATTATCGCGGTGATGAAATTATGATTGTTTTTTTTCCAGAGGTTCACGCAGAGCCCGGGTCGCCGCCCCTTCGGAATCAGCATGCTTATCAGTGGATTTGACTACGATGGAACGCCGCGCCTTTTCAAGACGGAGCCCAGCGGCGCCTACTACGAGTACCTCGTAAGGGATTTCATTGATTTTTTAAAAACCATATAAGGCACGCTCAACTAAAAAGTCTGGTGTAGTAAACTTCCCCTGCCTGTAAAGTGCACTCTTGCGTGCAGGGAGTGCACTTTACAGGCAGGCGAG
>JACMIG010004185.1:0-10725 GCA_014805385.1 Levipalatum texanum
GAGGGCGGTTGTCTCTGATGGTCTGGGAGGGTCTGCGCCCTCTTATGGTTCTCTTCTCTCTCTCTGCCCGCTGATAGTAAACACATGGGAGAGAGTTCAACGCGCGCGAGCGATCGAACTCTCTCCCATGTGTTTACTATCAGCGTGCAGAGAGAGAGAAGAGAACCATAAGAGGGCGCAGACACTCCAAGACCATCAGAGACAACCGCCCTACGAGAGAGGGAAAAGAAAGATGCGCTAAAAGGTCGACCGAGCCGCTGAGCGCAGCGCCCATTTTGCTTCTCCCGCGACCATGGCCGATGTTTCGGAGGTTCCGATGCCCTCGGTTAGTTGCCGTCTTCTACGCCTGCATAATGTTTGTATCTTATTGTTAGCCAAGGAACTGTCTCGTATGCGGGGCTGAAACGACGACGCTCCACTTGGGAGTGGGTTGTCGGGCGTGCGCTATTTTCTACAGGTTTATTTATCCCCTTCTTGCATCCCACGTCTGTTCTAATCATGCATCTTTCTTTGTTTCTTAAAAAGTCAATCACTCAAAGACGGGCTACGAGGCTCAACAAATCATACGCGTGCAAATCGAGTACAGGAGGCTGTCCAATCGATCGGGGTAAGATTTTGGAATTGACGTTGCTGATTTGTATTCATGTTGCTGATTTGTATTCATGTTGCTCATTTGTATTTACGTTGCTAACTTGTTACTTTCAGAGGAATCAGCGGCATGCAAGCGATGCCGCTACCAACTATTCGTAGAGCATCTCACGGCTGCTCAGAAAAGGTCAATGAACTCGGATGAAGAGGTCGCCCCAAATCCACGGCCCTCCCCGGTTCTCGACAGGCTGCGAGCCAACTACGCGTAAGTCACGGCTATGCTCCCCTTGCGGATATCATCCTAGGAAGTGAAGATCAGCTGAAATTACAGGATCATGTATAAAGTTCGAACGGCGAGTGAACTCGGCGCACGACATAGCATGGATTCCCTGGAGGACATTGCAAACGGGCGGATTGTGAGTCATTTCCGTGCAGAACTATGTCCGGCGGTCTAAACTCAGTAGGTAGCGTAGATCATCAAGATGCGAAGCAAAATACGCCCTTCATATTACAGAAAATGCAGCGTGCAACGCACGATGACAGCCTGATGTCGAAGGACCTCGTCCTCACGACGTTCTTCGAATTTGTCAAGAACTCCTTCGACGAATTCGACACCTTCACGCCGGGTGAAAAGGTTGGTGAAATCAAGCGATAAATAAGGGAACTAAAAGATTTATCTAGAACACCAATAATTATTTGAAGGTGGGAGGAACGTTTCTGATTACTCTCTTAAAAAATGGAAATCCAGACAGACTCAGGCCAAAGTGCATTGGCCACAATGACCACAACCTTCCTCCTACTTTTTCTTTAACAGTGGCACATCGTGCGGAATTCCTTCGAAGCCTTCGGCATGCTGGAGCACACCTTCCGCTCCGTGCAACACTTCGGATACAACATGCAATAGTGAGTGTGCGTCGAATGTCTTCATGAACTCTCAAGAGTGAGTCTGTGACGTTTATGAAGAGGGTTGATACATCTCTCATTTTCGCACTTCAAACCAGATGGGAAGCTCACAACTTCGTAGACGGTACTCAAAATTAAAAAAAATTGCTGCACATTTTCGTTGCAAACCCCAGTAATTGACTTCAAGACTCCTCCTTTAACTTTGTTCCCCAGGCCACGGTCATGCATGAGGAAATATTTCTTTACTGCGCCGTAACAGTTTATGCGAATTCTACAATCTGCTATTTTCTCCTTCATCCTCCATGATTATCTAGCATTTTCTCCTTCATCCCCCATGATAATCCAGCTAACTTACAAAATTTCGACTTCACAGCGCTTTTTTCCGGAGATACAGAAAAAAACTATAACCACCGTAACGGGAAATGTTCTGTGGTTCGCGCTTGAAGAAAACGAATCCGTTTTCAAGATAAATGTAACTCACAACGCTATTTCATCGGACTTTATCTGGGTTGAGTTTCAAGCCTTAATTTTGTGAAGGAAGTCACTCCTGCGAACAAGGAAATACGCCTTCGCCCGTTCATTTTTGAGAAAAATGTAATTATTCTTTAAGAGAGATTTGTGAACGATGTAGTTCGAGCCACGCTGGGTCTTGAAAACTCTGAACTCGCTTTCAGTACCGAGATCGTAGGTCGAATCCTTGTGCACTATTACCAGCTCCTTCGCAACGTCTTCGAGCTCTAAGTAGGTTTTTTCTATGAAGGGAAAACGATTTCGTGGCTAGGGAACTGATTGTGAGTCGCAAATATAGAAAAAAAAGATTTTTTAAAGAGTGAAAATTCGCCAGATTCTTCGACCGCGTTCATAAGAAACGGTTCAACAGAGTGAAGTCAAAGACTCCTTGGAAATTACTGTGTGATGAAGATCACAGTATTATTTGACCTGCCACAAGTCAAAATAAAACTTTTTGGTAGTCTTACTTGAAAATACTATCATATTCTAGCATTTTGAACACGGCAATAAATCGATTAAATGCGAGGCTACAATGCATTTGCGAAGAAGCCTGAATGTAAAATTCATGGATATGAACATTTGACCTTTATACGTTATACGCGATATTCACTGCTAAGCCAGCAACGTGATCAAGAGAAGCGTCTCCAAAGTCGTCTTTCCTGGGCAACCAAATTAAATTTGAACAAAAATCGAAACATACCACGCAATCCTCGGGGCAACGTAGAAGGAAAATATTGCCTGGTGGACAAGTTCAGCTGACGATTGTGAAAAGAGGAAGCGAGCAAAAGCGGAGTTGGCTGTGTGACTCCGAAGAATTAGGAACATCAATAGGCTGTTGCATCCGACCCCGGCTGCGGCCAACTAAACATTCGAATTAATTTGGGAACATCATTACAATTATTGATTACCATGAAGATTACGGTAGCCACAGCATTGTCGTCCATTGTAGGATTTGCACACAACAAGAACAAGGGCACGATGATTTCTGCCTTCTCGAATATTCTCTAGGGAAACCATGAAAAATATCAGAGAATCTGTTAGTAATTACATCCGCATTTCTGTGATTCGACTACCACACGAGTGGTTTCATTGAAAATGAGATCGTTTTACGATTCATATCCCCAAAGGGGATCATCATCAGAATTCTATTCGACAATACTGTTCTGCGTATGAGGCATAACAAGGTTTACAAGATTTACAAGGTTTATCTCTCGTTCACCGTCTTTGCGATGTGGAATGAAAAACGGTGATTATAGGTGCTTTCGGATTTGTGGGCGAAGTGCATTGGGTTAGGTCGGATATGGCTTCTTTGAAGTACTCGGTCCAGGGTTTTAATGTCTTCCTTCTGCGGTAGAAAACAGGCAACCAGCTCAGCGCCCACCTATTCCCCATCCCCACCACCTTCATAGCAAAGTTCATCTTCCTTACTCCAGCTTCGAGTTGCACATCTTTGACCATTTGTATCTCCTCGGAGCCATTTGTTGGTCTTTTTCTCTTGGATCGAAACTCCATCCATTGCTCGTTCCGTGGCATAATAATAGTCTCATGATTTTGATCCTTCATTCCGTGTTATAAATTTAAATTGGGCGAGATAAAACCGTTAATATTGCTTTATTGCTTGCGAAGAAATGATTTTAAAAGGAATGAGAAAATTACATTTTTGACTCAGATCAAGCAACCGGGTTAGTTTGTTTGCGTCGATATTTTAATCGTTCGGACAACATCTCCGGCGTTCGTTGGAATCAGAGAATCCCCAAAGTTTCGTCTGTTTATCTTGCAGAGGAGTCCGTTACTCGGTTTCAGGACCACCTGGAACACATGATACCGGCCCCATTGACTTCAGGAAGCTAACCTCGGGAATCGGCCTATTTCCAGGATGAGGCTCGATCGTCTCGATTGAGTAGCGTCGGAAAAATGACGAAAGAATCATCTTCATTTCGGACATCGCAAATTTCTGGCCTTGAATAATAAATCTTAATTTCAGAGGATAGCGATCTCTTTTACCGATACAATTCCGAGCTCCTGCAGAAAAGGGGAAATAAGCATACGGATGCCGATTTGCAACGGCTTCAGGCAGAAAATGATCCGGGAAGTACTCCTTCGGGCGCTCCCAGTACTGCAATGAATACATAGGGAATTGTTCCGCCTCGCTGTTCGGAATATAACTGATGTGACACTTCTTGGGGCCATTAGTATTGTAATGGATATGTCTTGTCGAGGTTGGAACTTTGGTGATTTCATAACTACCTCCGGGCTTCTTTGCGTTGCGAGGGCTGACATGACTGTGAACGTGTTTTCGGGTATGACCGTGTCTCCCAGGACGAGATCGTGCGACAGCTGGCGACCGATTATTGGCACGGACGGGAGGAGTCTGCAATATTTTGCGTTACTTTTGAGTTTTTCCTCCTCGCGAACATAAATAAGAGAAGACTTGAAAACAGAAACAAATAACGAAAAATAGAGAAAAGAGAAAAAAGAAAATAGAGAAAGATCTGATCTGTCCCGATATAACGGTCCCAAGCTTTGACTATCCGGTTGTGACCGTCCCATATCTTGGGGCCGTTATATTGGGACAGAGCACAAAGTCTACCTTAGAGTCTCCTTGATGCATCGCTCGAGGTAGACGAGCCTGGAGATGTCCGCCTCCGTGGCGATGCGGTTGTCCTCTCCAAAAACTTCATCGATCTCTTCGTGCACTTTCGACTGAAATAAAAGATGTAATACTCTAAATCATGTGTTTATCATTGATCACCTGCAACTGAGGTTTAATCGGTATTACCTGGTATTCAGGAACTTGTCCCAGAATCCACAGCGTGAACACCATGGCGGATGCGGTGGTGTCGTGGCCTGGGAATAGAACTTCCCTTTGAGAAGGGAAAATGTGTGCATACCAGCGAACATGAAGGTGTCCACTTCCTCCCGAATGTCTTCATCCGACAATTCGTCTGATTTCTGCTTGACGAGGAGAAGGTCAAGGAAAACCTGGGAGGATTCAATTAGATTTGGTGCCGTAGGTTCCTTTTGTTGGCTACAATCATCTTACGATCAAAAGAAGACTACACGTTAGAACGTCTTTTCTCAAGATCTGTAGAACGGAATATCAGAATGTGAGTGACCTGTTTCTTTCGTCCCATCTCCTCGATGTTCTGGTTATCGTCGAAGGCGCCCTCGTCCTGCAGGACTTGTCTCCTCTGGGCGATCACTTTCCGAGTGAAGTCGCCCGTCATCGCTGCCAGGCGGTTGAACTCGAAGCCAAGTCCGGTTGCGTACCAGATCGGCTTGATCCATAGCCAGGGGAATCTGTAAAAACGAACTACCGCATTGTTTGGTACAGTTTTTTTTATTCAGTGCGATATTTCGAGTTGTTCGATGTTCGAATCTTATACTTCAGGGAATCTGAGATTGACCTCGATTTGCTCCAGACGATGTCCGTGATCCGCACGACGGCATCGACGTACTCACTGTTGCCGCCCTCCAACGTCCCGAGCTCCGTGCCCATTGCCGTTTCTGTTGGGCATAATTCGTTTGATAGTGACGGCGGAATAAACGTTCCAGGCTATTCGCTGATCGCCCTACGATCTCCCTCAACTATTCTCTCGTTGTCTTGCGATTAGAGAAACCAGAGAACAGTGGAGAGAGATCGTAGGGCGATGAATGTATTGTCCGGACCGTTTATTCCGCCCAAAATATTATTAGGCCCAGAAGCTTAAATTTATGAGTACCACCTCACCACATATGATGTCCAGGGCACAGCGTTTGATAGGGCCGTACATGTCGAATTCCCGGTCGGTATCTGCGAATTGCGCGAGGTGTTCGGTGAAGCGGTCGCCGTACTTGGACATGATGTCCTCAAGCGAACAGCGATAGTAGAAAGAGAAGAATAAAACCTTGTACGACTTGAGGACATTGAAATGAAAGGCTGGAGTGAGCAGCTTTCGTCGACTCTGCCATTTCTCGTTCTCACTGCAATCGAACTCTCATCTGAACGAGCGATTCTCAAAGATGAAAGCTCAGAAAGATGATTCGCAGAATACGCAATTCTCCTTCTCTCAAAAAGCACCGCTTATCAGTAGTACAGTGCGGCACACTCTTCCCTCGAATGATCCAAAAGGATATTGATCGAAGCATTCACTCCCAGAGAGTGATGAGCGTACTCTACGGATTGTTGATCCGCCGAAAGTGTATTAAGACTGACGCAGTCAACAGCCCATCTCCAATCCATTCCGAAACGATTCGATAAGGGAACGGCTTCACGAGCTGTGTGTTACTCTCGAGGAGAATCTTCACGTATTCGGGCTTGCAGATCAAAACCGCCGGCAGCGTTCCGACCCAGGCCTAGAACAATAATTATACAAATAAATTATTCTAGAGAAAAAATTATTTTTTACGAGATTGATATTTTAAAGTAAAATTTGCAACTTCTGAACCTACCATCATGCATCCCATCCTTTCGGGACATTCATAGCAGTAATACTCCAGCCAGCCAAAGAGCTGCTTCGTAAATTCGGTACTTTTCCATTTGAACTGGTAGGTACATCCGAGGATGGGCAGATTCTTCGGGCCAGGGACCTACAAAAACAAAACCATTTTATAGGGTTCGAGAATTCAGAGCTTACATTTGCGAGCTCATAGTAGCACCGGTAGACGTTGATCCAGTGATCTCTGGGACAAACGAATTTGAGAGAGATCAATAAGAGTAACTTGCTTGATTGGCTTCCAATATGATAGAACGACCCAAGACACGAATGTTGCTACAGCGAGCACGAACCAGTTGACCATGCTTAGTGGCTGAATTAGGTATAGGGTATCTCACAATAAAGATCTGACCATAATTTCTTGAGATACCACCACAATAGATTGTTATTCGAAGAATACGCGGCAGTTATAGGTTCAGTTGGACAATGATGAACACGGAATGCACACATTCTGTTCGAGCACAGTTCCAGTGTTGGGACTAGCTATTACGAAAATTTGCAACGGGAAAGCAAACATTGTCTCGTGGCCGGCTGCATTCACACCTCTCGCCCTCCTTCTTCTTTCTTATCACACAGATAGGAACGATGATTCCATTCACGTCTCCACCAGCACGGCAAGAACAGTTTACACAAATGTTATTCGGCCCAAAGTCCAGATTTGAGTGTGCACCATAATTTCTCGAATAAATTCTAATTGTAAAAGCCTACGGCGAATATGACATACTACGGGAAGTAATAGCAGCATTAATTCAAATCGTTCCTTCTTTTTTAGAAACTTGATCAGGGCTCGATTAAACCATCAATTGTTTTATTGAATGTAAACAAATTATTTTAAAAATGAATAACGAAACTATGCTTGAATCTCATTGTTGACTCAAATCAAGCCCCCGGGTTAGTTTGCTTGCGTCGATATTATAATAGTTCGAACGGCAGCTCCGGAATTCATTGGAATCAGAGAATCCCCAAATTTTCGTCGGTAGATCTTGCAGAGGAGTCCATTACTCGGCTTTAAGACTATCTGGAAGAAATAATGATGATGAATGTGCGGCGTCGCACCTCCGGAACCGGCCTGTTTCCGGGATGAGGCTCGATCGTCTCGATTGAATATCGGCGGAAAAACGCCGAAAGAATCAGCTTCATCTCAGCCATCGCAAATTTTTGGCCTGAAATTATTGTTTAGTTTTCCCTCAATTTTTCTAATTTTTACCAATACAATTCCTCGCTCCTGCCGAAAAGGGAAAATACGCATATGGGTGCCGATTTGCCATTGCTTCAGGGAGAAAATGATCTGGGAAGTACTCCTTCGGGCGCTCCCAGTACTATAATACGTGAATTAGCGCGCCGATCCAAGATTGCTGTTCTCATTTCCCTAACCTGTCAACAGAATATCACAAAGAAAAAGATGCAAAGTTCGAGCAATTAGAAAATAATAGTTGTTCGATACCTCCGGATTCCTCTGCGTTGCCAGGGGAGACATCGCAACGTTTGTGTTCTCGGGGATGACGGTCTCTCCCAGGACGAGGTCATGCGACAATTGCCGTCCGACCGACGGAAGAAGTCTGCCAAATTCACCGCATTCAAATTCATTTGTAATCGAGTTCCGCAAATAATGACTGGCACCGTAATCAAGTGTTGTTTTCGGTATTGTAGCGCGCCCCAACATTACTACTCAGAATCTTTAATGGAATGGAAACCGTAGTGTTTCCTTGATGCATCGCTCGAGGTAGACGAGCCGGGAGTAGTCCGCCTCCGTCGCCAGCCGATCGTCGCAACCGAAGACGGTGTCGATTTCTTTGTGCACGTTCGCCTACAACTCGATTGTAGAAATATTCACATGTGTGCGAACTTATTTCCATTTACCTGAAAAAGTCAGGTATACCTAGAAATTAAGACAGGGCGATGAAAAGATGCAAAAATTATACCTCAAGGAACACGGAGAATTTTAGGAAGTTGTAAGAAGCGCATTTCTGATTGCTGTCTCATTGTCAGGAAATCTAAACCTGACAGAGACCAAACAAAAAGTTTTGGCCCTCAATTTTGCAGCAGTTATTTTACAGTGCTGCTGATTCACCTTCTTTAATAACTAATTACCTGATATTCCGGAAGTTGTCCTAGAATCCACAGCGTGAAGACCATGGCGGAGGCAGTGGTGTCGTGGCCTGAGTGCACCCAATATGCTTATACGTAGCGAGAAAATGTGCAAACCGGCGAACATGAACGTGTCCACCTCCTCGCGAATGTCTTCGTCCGACAAATCGTTTGATTTTTGCTTCATGAGAAGCAGATCGAGGAAAACCTGATCGGTTTGTATTGCACTAACCGCCGCATCACTATAAGCCCAGGGAAAATCAATGCCAGTTTGCTATAGGCGAAATAGCTGTAGTCCTCAAAAATAGTACCGACCTGGTACTATTTTTGATCAACTGCTCGATATCCCTGTTGTCGTCGAAGACTCCCTCCTCCTTCAGGACGTCTCTCCTTTGGGCGATCACTTTCCGCGTGAAGTCATTCTTCATCGACGCCAGTCGATTGAATTCGAAACCGAGTCCGCTCGCGTACCAGAACGGCTTAATCCATAACCAGGGGAATCTGCAAAAAGAACCTCTCTTTGGTGAAGCCGCTGCCGTGTTTTTGACTGCGAGTTTCAACATTTCTGTATGTTCGATTGACAGCGATAAAAACGTGCTCGATGTGGACTTGTTCAAAGTTTGGTCCTTATGGTGCAGATTTCAGAATCGTAGAATGACCTCGACTTGCTCCAGACGATATCCGTGATCCTTACGACAGCATCGACGTACTCACTGTTACCGCCCTCCAGCGTCCCGAGTTCAGTTCCCATCGCCGTTTCTATGCAGAGTCATGTATTCAAAAGGTTGTGATGAGAGCAATTCTTGAGTGAACTACTACGCTCAAAGTGACTGACACGTTAGTACCACTAATGATGTCCAAGGCGCAGCGCTTGATGGGCCCGTAAATGTTGAATTCTCGATCAGTATCCGCGAATTGCTCGAGGTGACTGGTGAAGCGGTCGCCGTACTTCGACATGATGTCATAAACAGTCAAAATGGAAGAAACTGGAAAGCCTCCAAAATAACCTTGTACGACTTCAGGACATTGAAATGAAAGGTCGGAGTCAGCAGCTTCCGTCGACGATGCCATTTCTCACTATCGCTGTAAACCTGTTGATTGGACGATCCGTTCACTTGGGGTTATAAACGGATTACGGATACTACCTTGGTGGCTTCAGTACGGGAGCCTTCCTGTACAAGTTGGACCACGTGGAACCACAAGTGGATGGTACAAGACTTATGCGCCAACCTAAAAAAAGAGAGCTCACGTAGTCAGCAGTCCATCTCCAATCCACTCGGAGACAATGCGATAAGGGTAAGGCTTCGCGAGCTGCGTGTTGCTCTCGAGGAGAATCTTGACGTATTCGGGCTTGTAGATCATCACCGCCGGCAGCGTTCCAACCCAGCCCTAAAGGAAGTTGCTATTTCAGACCCCTTAGATTAAAACGTTAGGTGTAGTAAACTTCCGCCGCCTCTAAAGTGCACTCATGCGTGCCCGAAGTGCTCTTTACAGGCAGGTGAAGTTTACTGCACCCAACTTTTTACTTGAAGGACGCTTATATTACCATCATAACATTATACCTTCATGCATCCCATTCTCTCCGGACATTCATAGCAGTAGTACTCCAGCCAGCCGAAGAGCTGCGCCGTAAAATCGGTACTCTTCCATTTGAACTGGTAGGTGCATCCGAGGATCGGTAGACTCTTCGGGCCCGGGACCTATTAATACATTTTTAGATTTGTAAATAAAAAAATAAAAAAACTTTGGATCGAAAAACATTTGTGTAAACTGCTCTTGCAGTGATGGGGGAACCGGGAATAGAGTTATCGTTCCAATTTGTGTGATAAGAACGAAGAAGGGGGAGAATGCAGCCTATCACGTGTTGTTGTTTATCGTCCTCTTGCAAACTTCTGTGATATTTCTTCCCCCACACTATTCTCGACAACAACGTGTGCATTCCGTGTTCATCATTGTTCAAAATCCGACCGTGGAGTAGAACGTCCCCGACGGCGAACCCGGATTTCCCGCACAGTTCTTGGCCGCTGGACACCTTGAAAGAGGAATTAAGAAGGGAATTGGGATGGGAACGCAATTCACTTTGCAACTGTTCACGAATAGTCATTGAAAGAACGAAACAAACACTGCTCACCGGCAAGAAAACTAGAAGACGTCGAGCGCA
>JACMIG010004186.1:0-10724 GCA_014805385.1 Levipalatum texanum
GTAATTGAGACTTCACCCTTGGGTGAGCTTCTTGGGAAAGCGATAGTCCCACACCTCACGCTGTCGAGGCGATTTAGAGAATGAGCCGAATCTCGCGTCTATGCTTACATGATCAACGCAGAAATGGAGGTGAAGCTGTGTTCAACGCTAAACTATGTTCTATGATGGAGTCGTTAGTCGATGTGTGCGCCAATGGGGGATTTCAGCTTCAATCCCGTTCCCTCTTCTTTCAGGGAGGCGTTCAGCGGGGAGAGTTCAAACTCTATCCCATTCCCTATTGTTTCAGGGTCATTCAATGCGCCTTCTTCGGCGACGGACTGTTTTCGAATGTCTGATAAAGCGACTCACGAGACTGCGATGTAAGATGCTCTCATCATAGTGCGAAGTTTTCAAAGTTCAACTCTTAATTTCAACGAGATGTGGTATCTCTTCCAATCTTCCTTTGCTCCCAACAGTCGCATTCAGTGTCATCGTGATGACTCGCGATTGTGGAGTGAAGAGAAGAAACGACCAATGACTGGGTGCGAGGTCGCATCGCAGATGCGCACCATCGAGTCGAATGGGCGTGTGAGGAAGAAACATCGAAGTTGACAAATTCCTTTCGCGACGCTGTCGGAAGAGCAAGTGGAGCCATATCCACTGGTGGGTTTTCCGACGAGATGATCGCTTCTAAACGACTGGGTAGCTATTCCTGTCGGTTCGAGGATGGACTGGGATTATTCGTCGGAGTGTTCGAATGTAAGGCTTCTGTGCTCGAAAGACAACGTTAATGGAAACATGTCAACATTTTTGGATGGACGTTTCCCTGGTCTCGAGATGGAGAACGATGACTGGGTGGTGAAGGGCTGAATGTCGAAACACCACAGTTTGGGTCCTAGCGTCTACGAGGTGAGTCTCGCTAATGAGCGAACTCTGATCTTCTTCAATGCCTCCTAAGGTACTCTCCTGACTCAAAAGTCAACAATTGTGATAAGGGGTCCGTCTCCTTCCTCTGGAATGAGGCGGAGTCGGGTAATCCTTTCAAATATGGAACTTATTGAGAGCGAAAGATAAGTCTTCCCGTCCTCTGGATGGAGGCGAGAAGGAACTGATCTAACGATGTTAAGCAAATTGGAGGTAAGATTTCTGATCCTCGGATAAGTACATATAGGACTAAGATGACATGTATTCGTCGTTCTGATGAATCGAGAGTGGAAACTCCTGTCAATTGGTGGTAAGCCAATGACGACTGTTTAACGAGACGAACAAGTTCGTATTCATCCATTCCTCTATCTCTGCAGCGCAGTGCAGTTACTGTCCGTTTTCGCAGGCTTCTCCTCTTTGCATTTGCCTGGTCATGAGACTGGGCTTGAGCAAGCTTCGTGCGTGACAATTCAGAGGACATTGTACGAGGCGGAACTATTATCTAGGTAGCCAAGAGGAGATGGTGAATCTTCGTCATTCCCGATCCTGGTCAGTTCGCGGAGACTGCAACGAGTCATTGTGCAAAGGACCAGTAGGGAGGTCGTCGGGTGGGCTTGGATTGCCTTCAGTGGATTGGTGTAGAACACCATGGATCTTGGATGGAAAACGTCGTCGTTCCGAGAGGAAAACTGAGATGCAATCTGCAGTTGTCAAGCTGTGTTCGCTTGTTCCTCACGGATCTTGGGTGTTCTTGATGCGCTTGGCCATGGTCGATGTAATCGACGGACCAGTGTGCAATAGAGTAAACCACGACGTTCTTACTTTCCGAAGAGAGTAAACCATAATCAACGAGAAAGTGGTCCAACCTAGCGTCCAACTGGACTTTTCGACTGTGAGTACTAAGGTTCCTTCTGCTTCCGCAATTTCCGTCTGATCAAGTTCCTTGGGTGTTCAGATGACTATCACGGCCTGTGTGTCTCCTTTGGATGGAGCGGCTTTACCTTATGCGATATGAGGATCAACTGGGTGGATTCTGTCAAACGGTTGCGTGACGGAGGAGAAGAAATGAGCTAATGAGGCCTCCTTAGAATCACTGTCCACGTAGTCGAGTGTTCCTTCGTGGTGGTGGAGGGGTGGATGGAGGCGTCAGTGATACGAAGATACCGTTTTGAAGGACAAGCCAACTGAGCAAGCGAGAAACACCAATGATCTCTCTCTCAGCGATTGTGCCTTCCGCCCGTTGATTGGATCAACCTTCGTGCTTTTCTGAGCCATTCTGCGGAACTGGGCAAAAGCATAGCTGTTTCGAACTGGTGGTTCCGAGCAAGCGCTGAATCGCACGAGCGTGCCATTTCGGCGTGGTCACCTGTCTCTGCAGCTATTGACAAGTTCGTCAGTTATGCCAGTCTCTTCGCACTATCGTAGGAAATTCCGCCGATTAGAGATCGTGGGCGGAAATTCGTCTTTGACTGCCTCAGTCGGGAGGTGCAGTCATCGGCAGAACGACAGTGGAGGACGCTCATCATCTCTACCTACCATCGTCTTCTCTCCTTATGGTGAGAAGTGTCAAAGGGGCGGCTATAGGAGAACGGACTCCTGTTCCGTTTCGGTGAGCCGTTTTAAGGTCTTACGTCAATAGCCGTTTATTTAACGACGGATTCGAGGATAATCCGGCGTCAAAACGTGGGATGTGTCTCGGTGTTCGACGAGTGTTCTTCCTCCTACATGTGTACGTCGTCAGGTAGGCGCGGTGCGAAGATCGGGCGGAGTCTGATGTTTCCCCCAGTGATCTTCGGTGAGGCGCTTGTGTCGACGACGTCGGTAGGAGGCACTACGAGTGAGGACAGTTCCCTACGATTTATATTGTTTCGGTGCTCTGCTAATTAGCACCAGGGCACTTCGAGAGTGGCCTGTAGATGGTGTTGTCTTAGGTCAGGAAAGAAATTCGCAAAATTCAGCGGTCGAGCGTTCTGGAGGTTCCATTTCGGAAGGCTCTTGGAGGAACGACGACGAGGCTTACTTTGGGTGCTACTGGACGACGGATGACACTACTGTGGCTCGTCAACATTTCTACTGGTGACGAGTGAGTTGTTGTTCATTTTGCCAGTATGTTGTGCGGATTTTCCTTATGTACTCAGTAACTTGCAGTGTGCTCTCGACGCAACAGTCGCGAGCGACCTGCGGGGATGGAACGAGCGGGAAGAGTGTCACGGAAATCGACTGGTCTCGCGAAAATCGGAGGGCGCGACAGCGTCCTACGATTTTCGGTAGGATTCGACTTCCGATATTCGCTCAAAGACTATTAACAACACGGAAATCGCTTCCTACGATTTCCGGAAGCGGTTAGCTTGGGTCCCCTAACTGCTTGTTATGTTTCCCTTGTTATCTGAGTATCCTGAGTTGTTGTACTTAAGACAAGCATCATCATTGTTATTGATTTGTACACCTTGGTCAATTAGACCGTTATCACCGAGGTAGGGTCCGGACTTTTATTCTCGTCATCAGATGTACTCGCTCTAGCCCCGCGGTTCCTTCCCCTGCGGCCGGCAGGAGAAGGTGGCATGCGGGGAGGGGTTCCATTGCTGATGGAGTGTCAACGGGATCTCAATCCCACCTTTGTGATTTCCTTCGTCGCATTTCTCAACGACTTTCAGTTCGGGTTTCTGACAATAGCATGGAGATTCTGAGAAAATTTCGAAATTCAGTTGCGCTGAAGCGCGAAGTACCAACGAGTGATGAAAGTGAAAGTTCTCCCTGCTATTATTGCACGAAATGAAAGTCTTTGAGATTGCCTAATGAGCGGTGCAACGCTCGAAATTGTTGCCGTTAGCAACGGCCCAGCTTATTTCCCTTGGCGTTTCGCCAAGGAGCGGGCGACTTTTACCTATCGCATCGAAGTGCAACGAGCAAAAGTGAAATTCCCGAAACAAAGTGAAATACCCGCCGTCACTTTGACCAGAAGACGTGTGACTCTTCGAGACTGTGCTAAGGTCCTTAGAGTTCTGTCGGCGTCTAGTCAAGTGCGGTCTGAACCAAAATCAAACATTTCCAAAGGAGCGCGCTCTCTGAGTACTTCTCCTAATGTCCCGAATGTTTCATGAGCGACTATCGGTGGTCGATTGGTACACACTGTGCGAAGGGCAGAGTGCTGGCAAAGGACGCCGCCGGTCGCTCGCATTCAGGCGCGGGGAAGTGGAGCGACAGCTCGAATTTGTTGTCGATTTATGGGGTGGAGATATTTCCAGAGGGTGATATTGCCGGGTGGGGTCTAGTCCTTACAGTGGGGTGTATACATTCCTGCCACTAAACGGGTGAGGGTGGGTGGGGTGGGTCCCTGGGTCATGACTCCCTGGGTGATCTTTGGTCTTTCTCCCCTTCCCTAACCTTAACGCGTGGACTATTCCCTGTATCCGGTGTGTCTCTCTTTCCTTTGTTCTGCACCGTACCGAAATGATTCGGAATCCTTTGTCTCAAGTGGATAACCGTGGTAAGTGGGGTAAGGAAGCCAAGTGTTCGAGAGGGGAAATTATAGTTGCTAATGTCCAGGGCCCTGGGCCCCCCTGGCCATAGCCAAAAGGTCGGGGAGGCACTATCCTCTGGCACTTTCCCAGTAGGGGCCTAATGAGCGCTGCTCTGCGTCAATGGGTCCCCTTAGCACCTATCTTAATCCGCCGCTGGGATCTCGCCCCCTGGCCGCACCCCGCGCAGGCCATTAGGGGTTCCAGGCTCTTATCGCTCATAGTGAGTGACAGGGCGGTCTGAATGGGTGGGAAAGGATTAGACAAAGGTGCGAGGTGCGAGCTAATAGACCGTTTTTTAAAGGTCCATCAGCGTAGGAAGTTAGAGCGATTCGAAAACCGCGTGCAAGCACAAAAATAAACACAAAATACGACTCGGGCGACGTCAATGACGTCGAGCGAGGAGGAGTTCTGCCCTGCTCGGGGCGGTGGTGTGGGGATGCCCAGGGTTCTCATAACGCGGTATTCTACCTGAGCGCTGGACTAATACCCAGATGTCCCCGCGCGTCCTAATACTGGGCTGACCGCGCCGTCGATGACGGGAAATCGCGATCCCACCCAGGAGTAAACCCCTGGAGAGTGAGATCCCGCTCCTCACGCCAACACGACGGGCCTTCCGAACGCGCATAAACACCGTTCCCTCCGGTTTCCAAACCGGGGTTGTCTTTCATTAAGTTAAGTTACATGAGGAAAACACACTATCCATTTGGGCTGTTCCCTGATCGGTGTAAGGATACCTATCAGGGCTTAGGGTTGGCTAGGAAGCAAAAGATCGTTGTAGATGAAGAACTGTTGGCCCCGAAATCAACCAGTTCCCGCTGTTGGCCCGATTCCAACCAGGTGACTGAGGGCCCGAATCCCACCAGACAATGTAGTACTGTTGGCCCTCTCCAACCAGTAAGCTAAGGGCCCGTATCCCAACAGCTGGTGCACCATTTTGAAGAAAAGCTCACGCGACTAGGTATGCGCCGTCGACAAACGCGTAAACTAGTTCCCTTACGCGCGAGTCTGTTTTTGCTGATAGAAATGTATCGCCAACCCAAATACTGATCTCAATGACCCAAACATCGCCAGGCCGCCGCTTCGGATGTTGATCCGACCGGGAATACTACCTGACGACTTTGCAACCTCAACCAAAGAGGACTTGGTTGAGCTCGCGCAGCGGAACAGCGCCCTTTTTCGTGGAGCTGCTCCTTCTCCTGTCCGCGCGAGGCCCCCCCTAGTAGCACGGTGACAACTAGGAGGTTCATGGGACAGTGCTGTCAAACTCAACGGAATAAAAGACGGGGCCGATTTAAACGTGTGACTATTTCGCTCTGGCCTAGAGCGGGTTAGCCGGCGTAGAAAGCACTCGGGTAAGGATGTGCGATCTTGTGCCATGCCAACCACTGTCTGTATCCAACCACTATCGACCATATTTGCTCTCTGGACCGCAAGCGCAACAAGCGCTCTGAACGCTGGCCTGCGGCCCGGCAAAGGGAAGTGAATCCCCCTGGTGCTCACGCTGCTTATGACGCGGGCAACCATCTATGGGCGTGTGATCATACATTCAGTAAGGGTGTGAAAACAAGCTAGCTCTTATTCGCGCAATAAAAGTCAAGCAAGTCATTGATTAGGCGGGCTCGCGCCAGACATTTTGCACCATGCCTGGGCGCTTGTAAGCATAACGCCACTGTCGTCACTTCAATAAGTGCTAGTTTGCGTGTCTGCTGATTATTCTACCGCGCTGGGTGGTGTAGCGGGTGGGAAATGCGCGTGAATAACTGCCTATCAATTGACCGCCGATCGAAATCGGGGTCATTCTGCCCTATGTCAACAGGTTCACCGATTCAAGACGAAATCCATTAGGGGGTTCGTTTGAACCGGGCTCTCATGAAATGATAGCACTCGGGGCAAAAGAATCTCACAACAGAAGTCATGTCGACCCGGAAGACCTTCACGTAATGGATGGCGCCCGGGATTCAGAGTGAGTGGCGCCGGAGACGACATCCACTCCTTCCGGGACCGCTGATGCGGTACAGGTCGCGCCCCATTAACATTCTACGCTATCCTAGGTCAAGGCTGGCTACCCCTTCCCTAAGACATGAGAATGTGGACCTGGTTTAAAGGAGGGCGGAGTCCCGAGGTTCCCTCTACCGCGGCGCGGAGAGAGCGAGGGCGCACCAGTCCCCGAGCGAGCAGAGGGCCGAACTGAGGTTAGGGCTCTCTCTCTCCGAAGGAGTGGAGGCCACGCCCCTTTAGGCGCCAATGCAATAGAAAATATAAAAACAACTTTCAAACCGTTGCAGGTGTTGTTGTTGTCGGTGGCGCGGTCGACGTCGGGAGAAGCGGAGCAACGCCTATCGTCACGCTTAGAGCTGGTGGGACCTTAAAAATACTATTTTGATTATTCCTTGACGTAAATGTAACATTAAACAACCAACTATAATACAAAAATAATTACAAGTAATGCGGGAAAATCTAATGCGCTTACCGTGTTTTGAAAGAGAACCGGCGCTGCAGCCTTGCGGTGGCGCGGAGAAGCGAAGCAGCCGAGGTTCTTTAAATAGCTGTGACTGGTTTTTTAGTAAAGAAAAACCGCAAACAATATTAACAACAAAACAAGAGAAAATAACTTCAAAATCGAATTTTGGTGTACGTGGTGCATGTGGTGTGCGTATTCTGGACGACGTATCTTAAAACGTCCGTTGTTCAACGCGTGCGTAGTCGGAAATTCATTTTTCGATCGCCTGATTCTAAAATTGTTGTTGCTTTCGTTTTTCTTATTGTTGTCAACTATTTTTTTTATTTTAAAATGCTTCTGTTATTGCCAATGCAAATATTCCAGCGCCGCTCCACCCCACCCTCTCCCCCTCAATGGAGCCGGCACAGGAAGGTATTCTGTTTCATCTTTGTCATAGTTTCACTTTTATAATTCATGAGTATCTGCTATTTGCAGATCGGATATTATCAGAGCGACCCAAATTTATCACGAGCCACTTGATTGCTATGATTCATACTCAATTTCAGCTTCGCCACCTCAGCGACCACGCCACCACCAACAACAACACCTGCAACGGATTGGAGATTGCTTTTATACATATTACGTATTCCATTGATTTTATTAAAAGTAAACCAGAGCCCCTGAGTTTGTATAAGTCCCAAAAAAATTTGTATAAGCCCCAAAAACTCTGAATTTGTATAATCCCCAAATTGTTTGCATAAGCCCCAAAAAATTTTTAAAAAAATTTAATTGCCCCAACATGTCGACGACGCTCCGGACTCCAACATGTACGGGCTCGTTGTGCATGTATTTATCGCTAGTGTTCATGATCTACTAGCCGAACGCGGAAACTTTTCCAGCTCACGAAAAAAGTATTTTGTTCCCACAACGATCCCACAACCGCGCACGTTGCAGGAGTGGACGTTTTCCAGTCGGCCACAGGGCCATGGAACTGCGCATTCAAGGGCCTTGACATGACTGATGCAAACAAGCCTCGGATTGCGAGGGAGCCTGCATGGGCAATGGCGGGAACTCAGGTGGAAAAGGAGCTATTCTTTTGACTAATCCTTATTTATAAATGCGAAATGGCTTCTAATATAGCGGTTTCCCTTGGGTGCTGGTTCGTTCGGAGTCGGCCTGTTCTCCTCGTCCTCCCCACTCCCCTTCTCTACTCATTCCTCCGTTCAGAGCGGCGAGTAGATCTCCCCGAGTGCCGCCCCTTTTCTCGTTCCCCGTGGACATCGACAAGGTCCCGTTCCCCTGTCATCCCTCATCGAATTGTTCAGGTGCAATTGTGGATTTATTGTCATTGACTATTTTGAAATATCATCGAAATGTTGATTTCCGCGCTGCTGTTCACAAATTGCCAACACTTCTATGGAAGACGTCTAAATGTGAGGGGATTTTCTACTATGTTTTGTTGGAAGGCCCGCATCTCGCTCTCAACTGGTGCAACTTGAACGCTAAAAAGTATTTCTCCCCGTTTAGATTCGCCCTGTTCGATCTTCTCTCGGCATTCGTCCACTACGAGCTCGTGGACATAGCACAGCATTTGATGGGGGTTATTTCAACAGGATCTCCCAGCTTTACTGAATGAAATTCTGACGGGCGTCTAATTGTGTTGCTGTGTAACATAAACGCAAGATGTTGTTTTCTTTGATTTAAACTCGTCCAGAACGTAGCAGCGACCTTCGAAGGCCTCGCGATGCTCCAGCAGCTGGGGAGGTTAGAATACGGGGAGGAAACACAGATGCGGAGGATGCGATAGCCTTTCGTAGTAATATGTAGCAGAACCTCATAATCAACTCTCAGCTGTAGTTTGTTCTCTCTCACTCTCTGCCTGTCAGGCCCCGCCCCTCGTGGAGAAGCGCTCTTCTCTTCTGTCTCTTCTCTTCTTCTAAGTCTTATAAAAGTATTCTACCACTGCAACACCGATTCAGGAGGTACCGAATTCGAAGGATCACAGACAAGAAGAAGGCATTATCCATACACCCGAATCCACTTCCGACGGTCTTCCGGTCTTCGATGGCTATTCGCCGCAATCGAAGTGTTTGATTCAGTGGAGAATCAGGGAACAGAAGAGGATGAGAGAGAGGAAGAAGACTGGAAAAAGAGGAGGAGGGGAGGGGGTGACGGAACAGAAGGGAATGTTGTGGAGAAGAAGTGGGAAGGGGAGGGGGATGGGAGAAGGTGGAGGAAGAGATAGAGGGAGGAGGGAGAAGAAGGAGGGAGTGAGGGATAGGAGGCAGGGACGATGAGGAGGGAAAGGAAGAGGAGATGATACTGGAGGGGAGGGGAGAGGAGGGTAGAAGGGGTCGAGCAAATTCCTGGGAGAAATCTTTATTAAAAAAATTGTCCGAAACATTGTCGAATCAACAGTTGTAAATAAGTGTTTAGAGATAAAACAACTCAAATCAACTAGCAGAAAATGGCCTAAACGAGAGGCAACGGGGCGAACGGGGGAGGGAGGAAGGGGACGCCCACTGGTTGAAAGGCGCCTGTGGAGCTGCAATGATCACGGTATGAGACAGAAAGATCTAAGCGAATCCCAGCAAGTTAGGAACCCAAGACATTCGTTAGATTGTGTTTAGCAAGATTCCGCACAATCGTCCACCGCCCATGAATATAGTTGCACCTATACACACAGCAGGGGCTATCAATGACCCGTTTCTTTAGAGTCATATAAGGACAACTAAAGCACATTTTCTAATATTTTCCAGATATGTTACAAGATTCAGTTAAAAATATGTCAACCCGACTGCAAGGGAGCTCGGAGGCCCGTTTCTGTATGGTTGTGAATGAAAGTGCACCACGCCCGTGGTAGGAGACCTTCGCCTATTAGAATGATTTTTTTAGTAAATTTCAACGAGTACGCAAAAAATGGTGATAGTAAAACATTAATGTAACGGCCAACAAAAACTGACGAAATTGGCGTTGAAGATGGAGATTTAGAGCTCGTCGTCGCTGGGGGCGGTGGCGGTGTTCTAAAATTTTCGATCGAGCGAAACTATTATATTAAAATCATATTCTACAGTATGCTGACTTTTCACTATATAGTGGTCTTTTATGTTTGTCCACTAAAAACGTGTCAAAACATGATTTAGTGCCCAAATCAAAAGTGCTCAAATCAACTCCCAAACTTCACAGGACGCGGAGATTACCTTTTCCTGTAGCTCCTCGACTTCCTTTTTCCGCTCGTTTCTCTCGATATCGAGATCGCATTCTGCCTCCCGACACGACTGTTCGTCCGCGCTGATCTGAAAATCCACTCATAGTTACAGGTCCAAAAAGATAACACCTTGGGGACGTTAGAGTAATTAAATTAAAGTAAAAGCAGACGAGAAACTTACTTTCTTCTTTGCCTCTTCCTCGATCGAGCGCAGCTGCGCCTTTGCCTTATCCAGTTGTGACTGCAGGCTCTGCATTGTCCTGGCCTGAAAAGTTAAAATTGATTAGCAGGATGGTTTTACACTAATGCTTATTCAATAACCGAACTTACATTCCTCTTCGGGTCGATTTTCATATCCTCGTTTTCAAGCTCGAGGTCTTGAGATTTCTGGGGCTGTAAGATATATTTAAAACTCAAGTAAAGAAGAGCCGACTTATTGTTAAGTGTTCCCCTACTATTAACAAATCGCGACGTCTGTCTGACCCTCTGTCTGTCAATCTGTCTGTCCGTGACGCTCGGTTTTTCTATAGGATTTGGCCACTTTGGACCCACGGGACCTTGACCTCCCGGGGGGGCGGGGCGGCCGGCGCCGGCACCGCGGCGGGCGGGGAGCGGGGCGGGGCGGACGCCGGGGGAGTGGGGTGGGCGGGGT
>JACMIG010004187.1:0-10723 GCA_014805385.1 Levipalatum texanum
CGAGTAATATCTCGGCAACGGAATAAGATATCGAGAAACGGTAAAAAGTATGATCAATGCCAAACCCAGGGCTAAATGTTGAGCCTAAGTTCGAGCATATTGGGGGAATTCTATGAATCACGTTGCGGTCCCTAGGTAAATAGATGTAATTAATTTGCATAAAACCTGTGTTGTGTGCGCAGGTACGACAGCTTGGCCATGAAGGAGGGGTCGTTGAGGAGACGAGGGTCCTGGAAAGGGCAGAGATCAGAGATCAATTGCAGAGAATCTCTTTATTTATTGCCCGAAATTCATGAGGTGTAAATTTATTTACTATAAGAACATTATCGCAGTGTAACTAAAATTATCAAAATGCAATCGGGATGATTCGCTATATGAAACATATTTGGAACCTAAATTACCGGGTGTTGAGCATAGATAACCTGTATTTATTCCTCATGGAATCCCGAAACTATGTACCTGTTCAATCTGCGCGAGTAGTGCATGGGTGGCGTTGAGCGAGGCGGCTATTCCTTCCATGATTATTACGATTTCTTGCGCGGCATTGGCGACTCTGGAAGTCTGTTCAAAAGGCGATAAGAAATGCAACGCGAACGCTTTCTAAGGAGGAGGAGAAAGGAGGGAGAGGAGGAGAAGGAAAAGGTGGAAGAGAAGGGAGGAAGAAGAACGGCGTCCCTTGGTGCCAGGTGAGGCGGAATGCCCTCGAGCAGGGGACCTCGCTTCCTCCTCCTCCTCCTCCCCCTCCTCCCCTCCCTCTAGGAGGGTGTCCCCCACCCTTGCGCCATTTACTCCTCTTGCAGCTGTCACCAGGGTGGTGCATGGGTTACCATGGAGACGTGATGAGGTGGGAGTGTACCCCCTCTCCTCCCCCTCCTCCCCCACCTCTCCTCCCGCTCCCCATCTCCTCTTCCCTCTCCTCCTACCCTTCCTCATCCGCCACCTCCTTCTCTTCCTCTCCTCCTCGTCCACCTCCTTACGGTGATCTCTCATCCATGGCTTCCTTCCTCATCTACATCCTCTTCCTTCCCCTACTCCTCCTCACACTCCTTACTGTACCGTACCCTTTCCCTCCTCGGACCACTACCTTCTTCTCCAATCACCCAAGGATGGGTCTTCCGTGGCCAGGGATAATAAGGAGTCCTCTCAAAGACAGCACCAAATGAGTCCCTTGATTGGAGTGCGGGGCGCCTCCTTTGGCCGGCGGTCGTTTGATGTCACGCATCTGGTCGTGTCTTACAAGAGGGGGAGTGGTCTTCCGCCTGAGGGAAAGAGAGGGGTGGGGGAGGAAGAGAGGACCGAGTAGCCCTCCCTCTCTCCCGGGCTCTCGAATGAAGTCTCGAGGAGATCGCCATTGTTCTGAGGCCCACTTTGATATGACGAATGGAGAAGCTTCCTCTCTCGGGCTTCCCACAAGCCTCCGGGATAGAAGCCCCTAGTCTTCTCCTCCTCCTCTTCCCTTCCCTCATCCCTCCCACGGTCAGCCATCGAGCATATGGCTCGCTAATAGCTCAACGAGGGCTACATTTCGGAAGTGTCCCTGGCAGTAGCAGTAGACTCTCATTCTCTGCCACCATCTGTCTGGGCCTCTCTACTCGATTAGACCTGTCACACACGGTGGGGACCCCCTGCACTCCGTCCACTCACCAAGGTCAATTGACTAGCGACGGCAGTGATTGCGAAAAGGTTTATAGAGAGACTTTCGCATATGTTTCACCTTCATGTCTTTGTCTCGTCTCCAGAGTTTTAATCAATGCATGATAGCTTGACGCTGGACAACTTCACTTATCTTGGCTAACGACTACCGTGTTATTGTGAAAGGAGAACTGGGAAACTTTCGCAAATGTTTTACCTTCATGTCTTTTTCTTATCTCCGGAATTATACACAATGTTCCCGGGTCAATATTTGTTTATTTCCAAACTTGAGATCATTTTACCACTAAATTCCTAGCAGCTACAACCACGGTGATATCCCCTACCGCCGTCCACTCCCAAGGTCAATTACCAGCGACCGCGTGTCTGCGTTTTTGAGAAGAGATTATTGAGAGGTTTTATTATATGTTTCAACTTTATGTCTTCATCTTGTCTATGGGATGTTCCACAATGTTTGATGGCTAGGTTATAGACAATATCTCTAAACAAGACATTCACGTATGTTTCAACTTCACGTCTTTGTCTAATCCCTGAAGCTGTCCACAATATTCAGAACATTGACATTGAACAATATATCTAAACTTGGGATCAAAGTTTGCTGAGAGACTTTTTCAACTTCATGTCTTTGTTCTGTTTTCGGAATTCCCCGCCATATCGTCGAGATCATTTTCCTCATAAATTACTAGCGGATACAAACACGTCGACCTCCAACCAGCCTACGCTTCCTAGGTCAATTGGGTAACGACCGCAGTGTTATTGCGAAACGGATGTCGAGAGACGTTCGCATTTGTTTCAACGTCGTGTCTTTCTCTTTTCTCAAGAATGTAAAGCAATATTCGCTGAACACCCGCTCACACATTGGATAAATTTTCCATTCATTCCTGAGGGGTCAAGGGACCATCGACCCTCAGAGTCCTTGTTATTGGGAAAAGGTAAATCACCTCAACTTTTGCGGAAACCCCGTTTTGGGAATTAGGAAAAGGACTTTGAGAGATTTTATGTGTCAGTTTCATTTTTTATCGCAAATGTTTCAGCTCCGTTTCTTTGTCTTCGCTCTGAAGCGGTTTACAATGTTCGACCATTGTGTGTTGAAAATATCTCTAAACGACGTTTCCAATCATTCCTTTCGGCAACAATCACCCCACTCTGTGAAAGTCATATGAGACTATTTCGCATATGTTTCAACTTCATGCCATTCTGTTGGCTGCTGAACGCTCCACAATTCATGGGTCATTGGCAATGGACAATACCTCCAAACTTTAGATCATTATTATTCCTATCAGCTCTAATCGCGCCAATCATGATGTGAGTGTAAGCTGCTCCCTTCTTCTCACCCTCGACCACGGAGAACTGGTACTCGTGGATAGCATAGCCCCCCTTCATATCTCTTAATCCACTTCCGGGGCAGCGAACAGCTCACTCTAGTATTCTCTTACTCATTGTTAGTGCCACTCTAATGAAGTGTTTTCGCTGATTGACCCTGGGGGAAGTGTTGGCGGAATTTGACTTTGCGGAATCATCGCTCAGTCAAATTATTGATGGTGGAATAAACGTTCCGGGCAATACGGTCATCGCGCGATCTCTCTTCACTGTTCTCTCGTTGTCTGGCGGTTAGAGAAACGAGAGAACAGTGGAGAGAGATCGTAAGGCGATGAGTGTATTGTCCGGAACGTTCATTCCGCCTGTCGGCGGAATGTACGTTCCGGACACGCAGTATTGCAGTAGATCAATGCCCTTTTGGTCACGGAGATTTAGCGATGTGTTTTCTTGTAGTCCAATTGACCTCGGGGGGTTCACGTCCCCTATCGGTTTCTTTTCACCTTCCCCTCTTCCTTATAGCCCCTGAGCAACTTTCCCCCACATTCCAACCCGCCACTTCTGATTATAATTGAAGGAGGAAACCCTTTATCTCCTCCTATTGCTCATGCTCTTTCGCACCCCCCACGGGAGGGAAGCACCTGGCACTGGGGGGAGAGAGAGGGAGGGGAGGAGAGGAGGAGAAGATACTCTACCCCCCTGTACCCTCCACCCTCCTCCCTCTCCCTCGTCCTAGATGAAGCCGCCCAGGCTCGATTTAGGTTGATTTACGCGCCGCATCCCCCACCATCTCCTTCTTCTCCCTCCCAACTTCATCCTTCTCTTCCTTATCTCCCAAGGCTAAGCTCTTATTCCCCGCGCGCGCCAAGCCTGACGGTTCCGTCCATTATTACTGATTGATTAATTTGCAAGGGGTATTATTCTAATTCGACCCCTCCAGGATGAACAAGAGGAGTGAGAGACTCTCCGGCACCTGAGTGTCTCTCAGTCTATGATGACTCAGAGATACTCCTCGATAGCTTTGATCCCCGCCGTTGGGGGTAGAGTGAAGAATGCCTAGTCATCCCTCTCTCAGTCTCACACTCTCTCTGTCTCTTGTCAGCCATTGTGGACTCTGAACGTTTTTAGTCTATGTTTCAGTGTTGGAATTACTTCAGTATGGAATTCAATTGTTAATGATTTAGTGACGAATAATCTCCAAAATCTTCAATTTTTCGGTTTCCTTGGCATAGCGAATGACGATGTGACCACCTTCTTTCTCTCTCTCTTTCTGTCTCAACTAGTGAGGCATCCGAACGATTTCAGACTATGTTTCACCTTTGGAGTTACCAAAATGGCAAATTCAACCGGCAATTTCGTATCGCAATCCGCTACCAAAAACATAAAAGTTTCTGTTACCCTTGACTTAGCGGTTGAAGCATTCACCTCTTCCTCTCTCTTTGCCTGCCTGAAATATTGCAGGCTCCGACCGATTTTGTCTATGTTTCAGTCTTGGATTTACTACAGTGGTGAATTCACTTTTGAATTCATTTGAGACGAAGGCTCACTAAAACACAAATACATGTGTTCCCTCGGCATTCTGATGACGCAGTCACCTCTCTCTCTCTGCTGTTGTCAGCAACAGATTCGAATGATTTTAGTCTATGTTTCACTCTCGGATATACTAAAATGATGAATACAACTCTCAATAAGAGTGTGGTTAATGTTGACAAAATCAAAAATGTATCTGCTCCCTTGGTGTGGGCGAAGCTGCCACCTCATTTTGTCTCTCTGAAAAATTTCAGGTTCCGCACGATTTCGGTCTATGTTTCATTCCTGGGCTTTCTATAACGCTGATTTTTTTCCTGGGCTTTCTATAATGCCGCAACTTTCAATCTTCTGCTGAATCATGAGAGTAAAAAATCATAAATGAATCTCTTTCTTTGGCCACAGCGTGTGACGATCCTCCGCTTCGTCATGAATCACCGTGTGTCCGTGCTCTGCGTGTATTGCGTTGAATATCAATGTTCGACCCTTTTCCCCGATTCCCGGCCAACCCGGCGTGTTTTCCCCGATCCTTCGATCCTTCTATCCTCCATTTCCAGCATGGACGAGGAGCGCGTGGTCAAATGCGTGCTCGTCGGCGATGCTGCAGTGGGGAAGACGGCCATGGCCGTCTCCTACTCCACCCATCGCTTCAGGGATCAGTACGTACCCACGGCGTACGACAACTACTCCGGTAAGCTTAGAAAAAGTCAATAAATCAATAAACAACGATTAATTACAGTAATTGTGACGGTGGACAAGCGCCCCATTCGCCTGCAGCTCTGTGACACAGCGGGATCGGTTGGGAATTTTTTTAACTTTAATTTCGTCTCTGATGGTCGAAGATTCTCCGTAAATCAATTTATATAAATATTGTGATTTTATAAAAAATATATATTTTCTCCAGGACTCCTTCACATCGCTTCGCCCGCTGTCGTACACAGATGCCAACGTCTTCGTCCTCGTCTATTCCACCGGTGAGTATCGATCACAAAATAATCAATAAAAACTAAAATTCCAGTGGATCCCGGATCGCTCTCTTCGGTCATCAAGAATTGGCTGCCGGAAATCACGCGCGTCGCCCCGGATACTCCGAGTAATTATTCGCGTATATTAGGAAAGATCAAAGATCATCAACGCCAACAGATCAGAGATCAATCTGATCCTTTTCCAGTCATAATCGTCGGTACAAAATCGGACCTCGCTGTGTGGGGGCGAGACTGCGTGCCGGCTGAACACGCTCGGAGGTATAAAACTATTCACCCGAATGATCATAGATCAATTTGCTATCTCCAGGGTGGCCGCGAGCATTTCCGCCGATTTCTACGAGTGCTCGTCGCTGACTCAGCAGAACATCAAGCAGGTTAGAGAGCGGGGATCAAAGTCCAAAGATCAGGCATCAAAGATCAAAGATCAATGTTGACCCCTCGATCTTTCAGGTCTTCGACTGTGCTATTCTCGCCGGGCTCGAGGGTCGACCTCGCAGGACCAAGGGAGCGGCTTCCAAGTATTTATTCATTAATTTCTATTTATTTACAGATTATTTAATATATTCAATTCGTTCAGGTTCAAGCAGCGTCTCCACGGCGTTTCCGAGCGCCTTGCGAGTCTCACAAGGAAAGTATTCTAAATCGTCCCCAACTCTCTTCTTCCTCCCAATTTATTTCCCGAGAGGCTGTAAAAAGTATTTCCTTCCCCCATGACACGGCATACCGTTCATTACACTCGCTTGCCATTTTCTATAATAGAATTACTATTTTTGTATCGTATTTCTCTTTTCCTTCGAAGTATTCACAGGGAACGCACACGATTGTTTCACTTTTAACCTCTAACGGGTTGTGATCGAATGAATAAGATGCCGAGGCTGTGCGTCGGAGTTTTCCTTGTTTTCGCGATAAAGTTTTTAGACGAAGAAATTGAAGTAGTCGATTTCCCTTGTATTTACAGCGCAAAAATCTGTAAAAAAATACTTCCAAATTATTCAGAAGTGTCACTTAATACCGCTTATAATTTCCTCTATAGTTTAAAAAATGCTTCGAAGAAAGAGATCAAAGATCAATGATCAGGAAATTGCTCAGCCAAGTCAACAACAACACGCTTGCTATTATCGCATCCTTAAAACTTTCAATATTTATTATTTATTTCCCATTTTCCCCATTCTCGGCATTCCGCCTTGCTTCGTTCTGGTATTCGACAATCGTAGCTGGTCGCCCTTCGAAGAAGCGATCGAGAACTGCGAGTGAATCATTGAAGACGAGGTGCCTTTAAAATGATTACTGTAGTTTTGGACATGCGCTTTTAATTTATTACCTTTCAGCCTCTTTTTCAGTCACTCGCGGCCACGAGAGTTCCAATTGAGAAGGTGAAGACGGAGGACCATTGGGGTCCCTGAAGTTGCAATATCGAATTTTTAAAATTAAATTGCGCTTACGAGTATTTGACGAAGTTAGTGAAGACCGTTGTCAAACAGTCGATCATCCGCTCATCTCGAGCATCGAATTTCATGGGAATTACGAGCGGCTGAAACATTTTCGCCTTGTTCTGGAAACATTTTAATTTCTTACCGTGGCGAAAAGGTAGGGCATCTCGGTTCCGTGGGTGGCCTCTGAAACGGAACAGTTAAAAAGTACAATGCCTTTTGAAATATAAATATTTTGGATGTTAAATTCGCCAACCTTTATGCTTGATTAAGAATCGCAGGCATCCTATGCTTCGCGGGTTGCAGTACGTGAAGACGTAGAGGAAGACGGGCAGGGAGCTGCCCATGTTGATCCTCAGCTGCTCTTGAACGAGTCGCAGTGTCGGGGCGTTGAAGAGCTCGTCGGACTCCAGCTGAATTCATCCTTTTTTGTCTTTCAAAGGACTCTAAATTCGCGTTGACATTGAAATACCAAGGAAAGTAATTATTGTAATAAACTGCGTCGACCTTCGTCTATCTGATTGCACAGTTAGTTTAATGCTCACTTTAACGAATCCGTGAAACGCAGTTCGTATCGGAATTGAGACGCATTTGAAAATTGATAAACCCCTACTTCCATCCTCCCCTTGAACATCCTCTTCTTGCTGCGCAGATCTTTGTCAGCAATGTAAATACGGCGGAACGTGTCCTGATGTTTAACATTTGCATTTGGGTTAAAAGAAAAACATACCCGTGTGTTCGCGCACTTTGTCACTCCCTCGGGCACTGAGTTCTTAACAGCCGTTTCGACGCAGTCGGATGATAAGGTTGACAGGAGTTTTGTAAGACTAAAATTCAAAGATCAAATATCAGGAACTGGACCAGATAGCAGTGCTTCCATGCCCGTCACCCCGGTCATCATTGCTTTGGGCGGCGCAGCTGCTCGCATTTCCGAAACGATAGAAGGGAAGAAGTCGCCGTCCAGCACCGGGGCAATTCCTGTGAATGGTGTAGTAAACGTCATCTTATGAATATTACGGTAATCCCTTCGACGACGTTTATCACTCCAATTTTATGAGGGTATGCTTCCAAGGATGGTGTAGTAAACGCCGACGTATGGAAGGAATTAAGGTAATCAATGCAACGACGTTACATCACTTCAATTCTTTACATTTGGCCATGCTTACGGAGTCCGTTATCCAGAAAAGCGTGCGGAACATTCGCAAAGTGACGCGCCTCCGCCGAAATCAACTTGCTGTGGAGCTGAAATGTTGTTACCTTTGAAGATATATAAAAAATGAGCTACCTCATCAGCCGTGCTCCATGTAATTCCCATCGTGCGAGCTTTATTATGGCAGCTTCACATTTATCAAATTTATAAGATAAAATGGGAGTAGTTCTCACTCTGCCATGACTTCTTCCCTGTCGTTGAAGGCCCAGTCACAATATGCGTTACCCGACATGGCAACTACGGAACGGAAGAGGCCTGAACTTATGATTTTGATCTTTGATCTTTGACCTTTGATCTTTGATCTTTGATCTTACAATTGGTATGCGGGCTGAGCGTCAGTGCATCGACGGAGACTCCCCCTGCACTTTGGCCAATGATCGTTATGGCGTCCTAAAATTAACTAAAACATTCCAAGAATTTATCATCGTTCAATATCTGCCCACTTACAGTATACCTTATCGCCTCCGAAAGCTGCGATATTGTCGTGCGTCCATCGCAGCGCCGCGCACTGGTCCCATAGTCCGAGATTGGGCGGAATCAAGGGATCATCTGAATAAATCAATAAGTCCCGATGACGTCATTGGCCCTCAATCAATAGACCTACCCGAGCACCAAAATCCGAGATAGCCCACGCGGTACTGGATGGTGACGACGATGATGTCCTTGGTCACCTGGATACGGTAGGATTGGGCAGAGTTCAAAAATCACTAAGCTACGGTAGGATTGGGCATACACAAAAAGATTCTCACCAGCCTCCGACAGATTCCGACGTCTCCGTACATTACGGCATCCCCGCAGTAGAATCCACCGCCGTGCACGAAGAACATCACGGGAAAACCATGTGGGAATTCTGGAGGGGATATCGATCGATAGCAGTATTGATTGATAACCATCTGAAGGCGCCCATGTAGGAGTGAAGACATTCAAGTGCAGGCAATCCTCGCTTGGACGGGGGGCCTGGAAGAATAATCATTTTAAAAAATGAAATTATTTGTATTAATGCTTTTTGGTTCTATAATTGTTTATTTATTTAATTAATTAATCAATAAAAACCTCCTTCTTCCTCGTCATCCAGGAGGTCGTCTGGATGGAGGGCGGAGCCCACGTCGAGCACGGCCTCACTCCTTCCCAGGGAGAAGGGGTCTCGGGCTTCCGAAAGCGGCGATGACCAACGGGGGGCTGGGCGAATGGGATGCCCTGCAGGTACCGAATAAATAAGGTTACAGAAATTTTTTTCTGGCGGCTTTGAAACTGAAACAGTATCTTCTTGTATCACGCAGTCTGCGAAAATATCGAACACCCGGGGGTACATTATAGGTAGCTTTGCCTGGGGGACCTATTATTTTTTTAGCAAATATTGTTTACAAGGAAACCGCGAAACATTCTATTCAGTCTAATTTTTTCTAATGCGTGAAGAGTGAAACATAAATATTGTAACTGTTTCAATGCAGTCCCAAATTCCCATTTAGATTCGTATCTCATTGCATGATCTTTTACCTGCACGACGGCGAGAGTAACCCACTTTCAATGGTGTGAGAGCCGTTCGGGACGCTTATTTTTGCTAGATACTCAAATTCCTGCTATTATAACTTCATCCGAAGTGTATCTATAAAGTGTGGGGTGAAAACGCACGTCTACAATATCAAAGAACTCACTCTCGATTTCTCTAATTCACCGACTGAGAAACATACCACGCTGTCTGGATAATTCAGAATCTAATCGAACACCCGGGGGGTACATTATAGGTAGCGTTGCCTGGGGGTCCTATTATGTATGGCAGATGATAGGTCTAGGGGGTAGAGAAAAAATAGTAGGTATAATGTGGGGGTGGTCCCTTGTCCTACAGAAATATAAGGGCAGAGACGCAGAAAAGTCACGAATTTGGCAGTTCTCATTCCACAATTTCTATCTTTTAGTCTAACAATAAGATTGCCACAAAAATGCCATTTTGCAGGTTTGAGCCTAAGACCCCGAGGATCATTTTAAGCCATATGGTTGATTCAGCACTTACGGTTTTTAGGGGAAATAAATATAGAAAAGAGTACTTTTTGTGCACTTTCTTGCATTTTAGCTCATTTCTGTGTGTCATTTTTGTTGGGGGGTGTTCGGAATGGTCCTAAAAGATGCGCAATTTTTTTCTGATTTTCCGGGTGTGCGAAATCGGGGCAAAAAGTTGCGCAAAAAGGTCAAAAAAATCGACGAACACTGAAAAACGGGGATTTTTTTATCAGAATCTGTCATATAGGGAGATTTGTATCTCCAGGGGTGTTTTGTGAGACCAGAGATTGCGGGTGAAAAATGCTTGATCTGGAACGCTCTTTTACTTCCACACTTGAAATCCTTGTTTTCCGCCGTTTTTTTCCCTCGACCATTTGAACCATGATATTTTCTCTAAAAATGAACTTTTGTGGGACCAACTAAAAAGTGTCCAAATGATCACAAAAAGATGTTCAGAGACGTTTTTGACCAATTTCAAGCAAAAAAATTTTTCGACCTTTTCGGGGTAAGGGGGGGACCTCATGGTGATTTTAAAATCCATGATACGGGTATCATGGTACCTAGAGTAAATTGATTTATTCTATGATGATACCCGTATCATGGAT
>JACMIG010004189.1:0-10722 GCA_014805385.1 Levipalatum texanum
TTAAAGATATGCGCCATCGATTCATCAATGATCCAAACCAAAAATACCCTAATAGAATACGTCTCTCGTCAATCCACCTGGTTCGCAAATACCCCCACAGACGGTCAGTTTACAGCTCGGCCCAACCCCAGATAATTGTAAGGAACAACGCGTCGTCTTATTACCCAGCCTCTAGAAGAAGCCTTTGCGAACCTGAATATATTAGCGTCCGGGCAGAAAACGATTGATCTCCAAGTCACTGCTGTCTATCACCAACTACTCCTCTCGTACCCTTCCTCCATCTCCTCTCCCTCTCAACCCACCTCGTCTCCCCTCCTCCGAGTACACTCTGCATCTGGCTACTCGTCCCGATAGATGGGTGCCGTGCGTGCCCTCCAATCGCTGTGCCACCCGACCTGGGACAGATCCCGGTTAAAATATCATCGCCAAGAAACCTACATTAACCAGGCCCTTCTAATCTTTTCAGCGCTAGTTTAGAAATGCTGTCTTTCTTCACAGATCACGAAGACGACAAGACTGGTGTTTTTCAACGTCAGAAAAAAAACACGAAAAACATCGAATCCGAGCCGCGCAATCCAGCTAAAAGAACTCAGTGCGACCGCAATTCACATGGTCCCATATCAACGCGCGTAGGGTATTGCCGAAATTTCGAGTTGCCATATTCCACAGTGAAAAATAATGGTCTCAAGAAGACCAAGCAGAGGATGCGGGTGAAAGTCCAAATCTACCGTACTTGTATGCTCCGTCGACGCCGCGATCGATGGATGCATTGGCGGTGCTGCCACTGCCCTCGTCGCTCATCAACGAAGTGTCCAGGTCTATAAAGATTTCTCCCGATCAGAACTGCATGGATTTCTTGAATGAATTATGGCAGAAAACCCCATCACCCCTGCAATAGTGAGCATGGTCGCAGAGACAGACAGACAGACAGGCAGACGATAACAGAGGTAATAGGAAGAGACTGGCAGACAAACAGAGAGACATACAGACGTAAGGCGTTCATAGCAATCGACCCCCCTCCTCACCGTCGCTCTTCTTCGTGTATCCGCGCAGCGTCGGATTGCGCGTGCTCTTCCACGACTTCCAGCTACGCACACCGAGCGACGTGGTACCTGGAAGTACTTATCTTTAGAAGCTGTAAATACAACGATGATTTCGGAGAAACGAAGACAACGCCAACAACTAAAATTCGGGGAAAGATAGAAGCGGAGGTTTTTCCCTAACTTTATTATTAGTTTGAACAACGATGTTGTCGTAGAGCCTTTGCAGCATGAGAGGAGATTCCGTCATAGGGATAGTCAGAATGATCCGTCGCTAAAATATATTTACAATTCAACGCCTTTAGAAATCAAGCATTCTTACATGAAGGGAGAAGCGATTTTTTTCGAACCGATCTATTTGTTATTACATACAAGAGCGATCAAAGAACATACCGCCATTTTGACGAGGTCGTACTTGTCCGCTTCGAGGAGCCAATCTTCTTTTTCCTTGCTGTTTTCTGGAACCGGCAGCGAATCCATCCTAGCCTTTAGCGATGGTGAACTAATGCGATCAGCCAGGACGGCGAGAGCCATTGCGCATTTTCCTGTGAACCGAACACAACTTCCCTTTTATTAAATTTCGTTGAATAGCATAATTTAAATTTCTTAAAAACGACATACCGTTTTTCACGGGCTTTCCTTTCTGGATCACGTCATGCAGAAGACCAATTTCCTAATAGAGTAGATTACATAAAATTTGATGATCAAACAATCGCACATGCGCAGTGAAGGTATCCAACTTGACATTCTTGACTCCCTCGGAGCTGTACAGGAGTTCGCGGAAAAATTCCGAATTCAGGCTCAGTCCCTTAAATACTACCATATTGGCCATCCCATGTCTGCAAACCTCGCGTGAGAATTTGTCCTTGCCACCTGCTCGAAGAGTTACTGATGAAAGCGGGAATAGGCGACTTAAAATTAGCAAATTAAATTGGCTAAGAAAAGAAAGCAGAAAACAACCTCGTGCAGTTGTGAACTACTCGTGATGTTGTGAAGTGAATGGTCACGCGAAAGTGTGCAAGGAATGAAAGATTTCCGCCAGACATCCAATTTCCGGCAACCTTAGCGTCCAAAACTGCCTTAAAATGACTTGGTTTGATGAATTGAAATAAAAGTACATACAGGCATTAATCCATTGATATTAGAGCCCGTGAGAATGGAAAGGAGACTGTCGAGGCGAAGAGCGGTCGCTCCACCAGGAGGAATGGTGAAGGGGGCTACAGCCGGAATTGATCGAGCTCCCTACATGAAAGTTAATTAAAATTAAATATGTAAATTAGATAAATTCACATTAATTAAATAAATAAAGAATTTAATTAATTATATTTTCTGCGCACAATTTCAATAAAATATCGGACGAACCGGCTCTCGTTCTCCTTGGATGGTCGCCTGAACATTCACCGCATTATATTTCTTGAAGAGCATGGTTTCCCTTCCATCGGCAATCTCCAGTCGCAGTGGAGCCTCCGAGGTAGAAAGCGAAGCGCGCAGCCTGAACCAATCACTGATTGACAAAAAAACTCTCTGCGGTGCTTGAAAGAAGTTTTCTAATGAAAAAGCTCACTTCAATTCTTCGGCAGCCGTTACACGCAAACGAATCAGCGATTCTTCGAACAGCAGGCAAGTTTCCGATAAAACCATGGGCTAAATGGTACAACTGATTTCTCGAGAACTATACAAATGTTTTCTAAAATCATTCGAGTCGTGTGGTGTCTGCTGTGATCGATAATTGAATATTTCCTGGTTCGAACTTGCGAAATTTACGGAATAGATGTGAATGCAGGCTCACCTTTACAAATGCAATACACTTTACTTTTCTAAAATAGAATCAAAATATTTTATCGAACCTCGTGGGTACAGCCAGTCTCCGCGATCTTGTGAGCGGTAACGTTTTGGAACATGCGGGCTTCGGCGACGGGAGCATCCCGTGCGCCATTCGCATTTTCCAATCTAAAAATAGATTATTTATATTTAAAGAGGGTTATATAGTGATAAATCTATAAATATCTTAATAAAAATGAACCTGGTTCTCTTGGCGGGAGTGGGATCGTCAGAAGGGGCTACAGGTGCTGCATCCGCCTTATCGCACTTCGCCTTTTCGAGCTGAAGAGGAAGTTCATTGTCAATTGTTCCACAACTTGATCAAGATAATGCAAAACATTTCGCGATTTCATTTGCAATGCTCACCCTTGCCGTGGAATCGTAGGGTTCGCGAGGTCCGACACCTTCCCCCTTTTTGACTATATCCATTAGATCGTCCTCTGAGCAGCTGCAAAGGAATCATTATTTCGATCGTGAGCCACAACCCGGCTACAAGTTGATTTCCATCCACACGTATCAATAATCGTTCGGGAAAAATTACAACAATTCGATAGCAATACTCGTCATAAACGATAAGTGCGTTAGTTTTCAACCGATGTTCTAGCAAATTTATTTTATCAAAAAACAAGAACAAAAACACGGCGCCAAGCGAATTGAGGAGGGTAACCAAAACTGTTTATTTTCAAAACTTCTTTTCTGCAAGCGAAAAACCAAACAACAGGACGCTAATTCAACTCTACGTTCACAGAGAAATCGATATTTTTGCGCCCATCCGGTACCTCATCTAGAATATGCGCTCCCTCAACTACCTCTCCGATAGCTTCGCACGGAATTACCGGACCTTTCTTCAGACAAAGAGCACCGTGAAAGATGAGGAGGCACAGCTTCCAGCCCCAACTCGTCGCATGCTCTTTCTTTCGACGTACTGGCTGATCAAGTTTCTGCAGATAATTGTTTAATTTTTAAAATAAAAAATTGTTGGCAAGCTCTAAATAATAGTAATAGTCAGGCTTCTCACTGGAGAACGATAGAATGGATCCAGATATTGCCATGAAAGCCGATCAGGAAGCTTCTGCAATGAAGTGCAATGCATTCTCGAGTCCCAAAAATCTTCTATTCTTTTTATGGTCGGAACAGAAAACGGGAAAAACGAACCTTGAGCCAAGCGAGATCTTCGGATCGTTCCTCCATGAAAAATCGAATGCGAACGCGGCCGAATTTGGACGTCATCACAATGAATGCCTGGAAGAAAACTGCTAATGGCAAAAAGTTAACTAATATGTCCGAATAGAGGCATGAAAGAATAATATAATTGTATACCTCTCCCTGAAGAAGGCCTGCCGCACGCAGTGACAGAAGTTTCAGAATTTCCCTGTTCGTAATGAAGTCGAAGAGCTTTTGCAGCACGGCAGGTGAATCCATCATCGGGATGGTCAGAATGATTCGTCGCTAAATTATATTTAAAAATAAGCACATTCTGGGTGATTTCACTATCAAGGGAGTAGCGATCTTTTCGGTCGGATCAGTTTCGTTTTACTGCAAGAGCATACCGCTAGTTTGACGAGGTTGTATTTGTCCGCTTCGAGGAGCCAATCTTCTTTTTCCTTGCTGTTTTCTGGAACCGGCAGCGAATCCATCCTAGCCTTTAGCGATGGTGAACTAATGCGATCAGCCAGGACGGCGAGAGCCATTGCGCATTTTCCTGTGAACCGAACACAACTTCCCTTTTATTAAATTTCGTTGAATAGCATAATTTAAATTTCTTAAAAACGACATACCGTTTTTCACGGGCTTTCCTTTATGCATCACGTCATGTAGAAGGCCAATTTCCTGATGGAACAGATTATCTAAAATTTGATGATCAAACAATCGCACATGAGCTGTGAAGGAATCCAACTTCAAGACATCCTTGCCTCCCTCGGAGCTGTACAGGAGTTCGCGGAAAAATTCCGAATTTAGGCTCAGTCCCTTAAATAATACCTTGTCAGTATCGCAATCTCATGACAGCAAACCTCTCGCGAGAATTTTTTTGAAGTTTTTTCCGCCCGCTCGAAAAGTGACGGATGATAGAGGGAATGGAAGACTGAAAAAGTATCAAATGGTTCCCCATGACCGCTGAGAACCGTGAGCACTGTACTTGTGAAGATGTGAAGTGAATAGTCACGCGAAAGTGTGCAAGGAACGAAAGATTTCCGCCAGCCATCCAATCTCCGGCAACCTTACCATCCAGTACTCCCTGAACCGATTTGGTGTGAATTGTTTTAAATAAAATTATATACAGGCAATAATCCATTGATGTTAGCGCCCGTCAGAAAGGATAAGAAGCTGTCGAGTCGAAGAGCGGCCGCTCCGCCAGGAGGAATGGTGAAGGGGGCTACAGCCGGAATTGATCGAGCACCCTGTATAATGAGCAATTCAAATTAAATGCATATTAATTAATACATATATTTATTGATTAAGGTATCTCATAACTTATATGCGCAATTTCAATAAAATTGGACGAACCGGCTCTTGTTCTCCTTGGATGGTCGCCCAAACATTCAACGCATTCTTGAAGAGCACCGTTTCCCTTCCATCGGCAATCTCCAGTCGCGATGGAGCCTCTGAGGTAGAAAGCGAAGCGTGCAGCCTGAACCAATCAATGAATGACAAAAATATCCTGCGGCGTTTGAAAGAGACATTTTCAAATGAATAAACTCACTTCAATTCTTCGGCAGCCGTCACACGTAAACGAATCAGCGATTCTTCGAACAGCAGGCAAGTTTCCGATAAAACCATGGGCTAAATGATACAACTGATTTCCCGAGAACTAGAAATTTCGATAGAAAAAAATGTTTTTTTTTTCGAAAATGATTCGAGTGGTGTGGCTCGTGGTGTGGTGTCTGCAGTGATCGATAATTGACTATTACCTGGTTCGAACTTGTGAAATTCACGGACTAGATGTGATTCCAAGGTCACCTTTATAACTGCTGTTCTAAAGGTGACCTTGCACGCAATTTTTTTCGCTAGCTGTAGTATTAAGCAAAAGTCTACTGCGGTGTCATGAAATTGTGCTGTTTCTCCGAAAGGAACAAACTTTTATCTCAACACCGTCTCTATACGACGGCGAGATCCATGCGCGGTTGGGCCAAACATTTGGGTAGTGCTGCGGTATGCCTCATATAATGAAACATTTACAAAACCTACATTTCTCCAAATGACGGCTTAGATCCCTCGAAGCTATTGGAGTGTTTCAGGCTCTGTATATATTCAACTTCAGATAGATAAATGACATAAAAGATTTTTACAACTCGCATTTTCTGGATCGCCACAATCTTCATATCTCCAAACATCTACAGTATGATCTGCAACGCATCGGATCTTCAGTTCCGTGAAGTAGTCCGTGAACGACACACAATGTTCAACGCACTGCCCACACCACGCAGTGCACCACCGCCGACTCGCAATTTATTTATTTGTTTTGTTTTCCAATTCTTACTCGCGGTGAATCTTATCGAATTGTATCTGATTGCTATTTCCTTGCAGGGTAGTCGGCCGTTCTTGCCTCTAGAAGCTTCATCAATCCTCTCTCCGATCGAGCCATGGGCTTCATGTGGAAGACGGGAAAGTGAGTCCTAACTTTCTCGACTCTTTTACTTTCACTTGAGGAATATATTTGAATATATTTGTCTAATTGTATCTTATATTCATTATCTTACTTTATTGTCAGGGTTGCGATTCGCGTGGGCCTCGTTGCCGGAGCGGTGAAGCTGTCCATCGATCAGGACGTCTGGTCCCTCAAGGTTAGAAATATTCCAAGACCGCTTGTCGGAAATATGGTCATCGATTAGCTACAAAAGTTTTATCACAAAAACGATTGCTGGTGAGTCTAGTACCATACGTAGCAGGAGTCAATCAACGGACGGACCGGACCGTTCCTGTTCGTCATAAAACGTCACTACTGCCTTACCACGCTTCCCTTCCTATTTAAACATTCTGAAATTATACTCGTTCTTTTCTTTTCTCAAGATTTTAAATTAAAATCACTACTTACTTTTCTTAAGAGTTCAGTATTTAGCACAAAATTGGGACTTATCTTCTACACAAAATTAACAATCTATGTAATGAAAATGAGTATTTTTTTTAAAGATAAACTTTTGCAGACCGACAAGGGTTCGTCGCTGTACTCACAGCTGAAGGAATACATCGTCCCCGGCACTATTGTGTACAGGGAGAAGGTGAGCTTCCGTTTTCAACTTATAATAAGTAGTTTACCACGCGTATAACACGGGTGTAGTAAAAAATAAAAGAAAGAGCAGAAAGCAGGATAATAGAACAAGCGAAAAAGTTAAGTTTTTTTAACGTAAGAACATATTCCCCATTTTACTTTTCCTACACCAGAAAATGGTTGGGAAGTCATGAATCCACACCATCAGCTTCCTTTTGCAAAATCGGAAAAGACCCGACGTTTCATTCCTTCGTAATTGCCGTGAACCTCATATTAACGTTAGCAATCACTATAGTTACGAAATATAACTGTGCTACGGAAATATTCAATTTATTTGTAAAATTAATGATTTACAGCTGCCCTCTATCGAAGAAGTGCAGTCGAAGGTCGGTTGCGAATGGAACTGCGGCGTCCAGAAGGTCTTCACGACGCTGGAGGTAATATCAGAAAGGGGGTGGAACCTACGGCGCAAGAAGTGCGATCGCAACATTAATGGAAAATAATGTATTGTCTTCTGCAATAATTTTAGGCTGAGCGAAAAAATGGAACATACTCTACGATTCGTCCCCGTTCTTCTAGAAACTAAAATCAATTGTATTTGAAAGTACCCTTGCAAAATATGAATATTTCGGTTGAAAAGTAGTGCAAGCCCTCCGCACTCATTTCTGGTGAACAATATAACTTATATTACATAAGTCATTCGAGGTTCGCGCAGTGGGTTGGGACTAAGTGCATGACTTTTTGTGAGCTTTGAATATGGATATTTATTTTTCGAAAAAAAACATAGGAATATAATAATGTTTCTATATCAGAATGCTCCGGCAAGCTTCAACACGGTCGCCAACGGACTCATCGGCAACAAGAACTGATGGATTGTCTCCCAATCCTGGTGGGTTCGACGATACTTAGGCTACTGTAGCTCATCCAGCCGGGACCCGATTCTACAGTTACGGTAGCTTATCCAGTCGGGACTCGATTTTATGGTTACAGTAGTTTATCCTGTTAGGACCTCGCTCATTAGACTCGTAGATCTACCTCGTGTAGAAGATTGATTTTGTAAATATTCTTAGCTCCCGTATTCGACCTGGCTAGAGTATTTCTTCACTTTTTTCGTTACTCCCGATGTATTTCAGTTTTAAAATTTCTTTTTTACGAACGAACCAACGAGTAATTTGTAATCGATTTTTCAGATAAATGAATAGGAAAGAAAGAACGTGTTTTGACTCTTTGACTCCTTTCTTTCTCTTCTTCTGTCAAAGGAAAAAATATGACTCGAGTTGTCTCAAGGTTCCTATTAGGTTCATATATAAGTCTTACACCAAACGATTCTACGTCTCTCAAACCTGTTGATTGGTTGGCCCGCGCACTTGGGGCTATACGTTTTCATGTATTACGGATACTTCCTTGGTGGCTTAGACTTCCTGTACAAATGGGACAACGCGGAACAATTGTGGATGGTGCAAGACTTAGTAACACAAGAGGGATAAAAATGAATCGGGGGAAAATTTCTGCTGACCTCTTTCATTTTCATCATTCCCCCTATACTCTACCCGGAAGAGAGAAAGGGGGCCGAAATGATGAGGGTACTAATAATAATGACCATGTATCCATCCATACGCGTATCCCCGTACGTGTAATTTGCACCTTTGCTTCATGGTCTGGACCCCATGAGACGGGGGGAGGATAGCAGTGACCTCGTATGGTTTGCTATACATGGGTCTGTCGATTCATGTCCGGACTGCCAGACCACTCCCACACGAGTAAGCTCGGCATGGTACCATATTGCTATCCGTAGCACAGCATAGTTTTCTACCCTCGGACTGTCGATTCAAACCCGGACCCATAACGGTAGCCTCGTATGGTTTGCTACCTGGGGTTGGACAGTCGGATTTATTCCGGACTGGCAACTAACCACCTCGATAAGGATAGCATTGGCCTGGTTTGGTTCGTTTCCTGGGTATGTCGATGCATACCGCGGACTGCCTGGATACTCTAATAACGGTAGTCGCGCATGGTTTGCTACCCGGGTACGGATTCATTGCCGAACTGACTAAATACTCCAATAGCAGAAACCCGCTACTCGTATCTGCTCGCTATTCCCATGAGAGTCACTTCGTATGGTTTGCTACCTGCGTTGGACAGACGGATTCATTCCGGACTGGAAACTCCAATAGCCTTTCATGGTTTGGGTCTCTCCATATCCGGACTACCCACTATGACTCGCCAGTCGAGGTATTGTTGGCAATGTTTGCGTATCGGTCTGCTCATCTTCACCTTGAAAGGACACAGTCTCCAAGGGAAGGACATATGTAGAGTGGGGTTAGGGCACTCCGGGTCTCTCCCATGACAGAGCACCGGTCATGCCTATCCTTCGAGTTGTCGAACGTTGATTCGCTTTTACCACAATTTTACTTGGATCAGATTCAGACCATTTTGATATTTTTTCCGTCTTTAGCTTTCATCAACTTGAACTATCCGAAGATACTTCGGTTTGTTAAAGCTATTTCGTATTTCAGTTCGTCTCTTTGATTGCATAGAAAAAGAAAGTCATGGTTTCTGATCGCACGCCGAAAAGGGAGTTTGCTCATGCTGGGTGGTGGTGTCCACTTGCAATTGCGGGGGATTCGGGTACCCTATGGCCGTCCTCTTGGAGGGAGGGAGAGGGAGAGAGAACTGCCCAATCTGAGATCGTGTTCATGTACCAGCCCTCACGGTGGAATCCGGAATCATACGACAGAATGGACATATTCGATTTCCGCCCAGGCTCTCGCACTCTCGTTCGGTCAGGCGCTGTTTCTAATATAGGATGATTTAAAAGTTGATCATTTAAAGTTAGTCGAGCTGTAGTCTCTGCGTCCTTCTCTTTTCCCTGTGCAATACGTAGCAACTTAGAACTTTCCGTCCGCTAGCTATCCTGGATGTAAATGGGACCCTGTCTTGGGAACCTCTCAAAACTTTCTGAGCTATGCTGAAGAAATGGTGAGAAACCGGGCCCGGGCTGAACGTCGTTTCTTACCCCTCTGATATGGTGGCCAGAACTTGCTTACTGTTACCCTAGAGCTTCCGTGAAGCTCGGGGGCTACACGTGAAATCACCGGACACCTACGGAGCTCTTGAACTCTCGTGCACCCCGGCTAAGGGCGACCTGCCATTCCTTTGCTCTGTCTCCTCCCCCCCCCTACCCTCCCTCTGCCCTCGAGGTGACTAATTGTAAGTGACTGGGAGAGAGAGAGGTCAATCGTGAACAGCTGGCATGCGCACTGTCGGTATTGTAGGAGGTCTGGGGGCCCGTTGTTTCTTGGTCGCTCTTTGATTTTCTCGATGATAATGAGCCCGGTACTCTATCCATCCCTGATCTCACATGCTTTTACTGGCTTGGAATTAGAGGCTACTCGACAAAGTATTAGTTCCTTGCTCTCTACACTCGTTTCTCCTAATTTCGGCTTGATCATAGTCCTTTAAACATCCTATTGTCCGGTATTATAGTGATGCGGAGGCGACGCGTGAACTACCTTCGCGGTAAGTAACGCCGTGATCTATCTTCTGCCGCAGAAGATAGATCACTACGCTGCTTACCGCGAAGGTAGTTCGCGCGTCGCCTCCGCATCACAATAATACCGGACAATGTCTTTCACTTGATCCCCTAGTATCCAA
>JACMIG010004190.1:0-10722 GCA_014805385.1 Levipalatum texanum
AAAATGCGTAAAAACACGTTTTGGCAGGACGCAAATTTGACCCGCCAAAATGCAACATTTGGAAAAACGAATTTCAGCATCTTCAAGAGTTTTGCTTCAGCTACAAAATGCTTGTTTTCGCTTCGAAAGTGCACCATTCTACGCTGAGATATGAAGAGGCAAACAAGTGGACCAATCATTTTGACCGGTACTGTACCTCTGTTTAACCCAATAGTACCTTGATGTACTTTCTTACTCCGAGCGAAGACAGAAGAAATCCATCGGAGTCTCTAAATTTTTTTAACTGTATGATAGAATATAAGATGCAAATTGTCTTTATAGTTAAAAATGCTATTATCTGCGAACCAAAACCTTTTTTAGGCAATATTAATTCCTAAGGAAGAATCTCTTACGTCCGTGGGCTGTAAAATGCAGATCGGCGAGACGTCAGTCCTGCAGCATAGTACACGTGTCTGTCATCGACTGCCTGCAGAAATTTCGGCATGCAACAGTTTTTGTTAACATACGAATGTCAATTCTTCCATGTGTGGATTTCGCTTTCGAAGTGCGTGCATCAAGCTGACTTGGCGCACGGCGAACTCAAATGAAAGAAGCACATGAAGACTTTCCAGAGCTAAGATCTTGGCCGATCTGAAAGCAATCGAGCCAGGATATGAGTTAAAGGGGCCGAACTTTTGATCGGTGAACCCTAGAGGAGCGGTTGACCCCGACCCCTCTGTTCTATGATCAGCTAAAGATTAGGCACCTTTACCTCATGGACTCCAGGGGGAAATTCAAGAACTCCTTGACTACTATGGTACATATTGAAGAAGGATGCTTGCGACACAAAAGAAATCCCTCCCTGCTATTCGAATTCGGCCAATCTGGATGCCAATCACCTATTTAATTGTCAGTAGAGGAAACCAATCGAAAGTCCAACGAACGTGATGTTATTCCCGACTTACATTTGGTGGCGGAACTTTCTGCGCAACTGACGATTATTTGGTATGTGCCCAGTGACCGATAAGTAATAAGAAAAGGTCGGAGGAATCAGGAGATTCTCGGAAAAATCGCAATTATCAGCTTGTAAAGTGTTTCTGCAATGATGATCGTCCATTTATGATGCGTCTTTTGTACCAGTCGAGTAAAAGGGGCCCTATACACGATGGTACAACCAAAGGACATACGTACCGCGGTTTGGAATAACTTGGTTTGGAATAACGTCGATTACAGATCATTCTAGATCGAAAAGTCGGAAAAGAGATCAATAAATCATATTTTTGATTCTTTGAAATGTTGACAGATCTTAAAATTTGGTAACATTTTCGTGCACGGGGCATCATATTCGCGAATTTGAACCCAAAAATCGGTTATTGGATAAATTATAACACTTTTTCAATTTTCGCTATTCCCAACAGCGATGAAAATGATCGATCGTTGCACAGATGGACGAGCAACTTCATCCCAAATTTTATATTTTATTCAGGCTGAGCGTAAAAAATGATGTAAAAATAAATGTTTGGAATATATGTATTTGATATGTATTTCAAACATTTATTTTAGCGATTTTTCGAAAAAAAAGTTTTATGATATTTCAAAAATCGCGATTACGGTCTAAAATATTTAGAGTGAGTTTTTTGCAATTTGCTACAAATACCGATAAAAGACGTAAGATTTACGAAAGTCGTTTTTAGTGAATGAATGGATGGGGAAATTTCCCCCACAATGTGCTGCGAATATTGACCTGTAATTTTAGATCATACCGCTACAATCGGCATTTGTTGCAAAAGTATTATCCGCGAATCAAACGCGTCTAAATTTACGTTCCGTCTGACCAGTTCCCTATCCATTTAAAATAGAGGTCTCTCGTCGTCTGACTGCAGGAGAACATTTCGCGCCTTGGCGCGAAGTGAAGACGAGTTTGATGCTAATATTTCCAATTATTGATAGCTTTACTCGATGTTCATAGGTAGGGGCCGCAAGCTCCGCCCACATTTGGGGGGGGGGGGACATGAAATCGCTAAAAAGTGGTTCCAATCAAAAAGCAGCGGGAATACTGGACCAAATTAGTCGATCAAAAGCTCATTTTGTAGCGCATTCAAATTTACATCGATCTAGCATCACGCACGAATACAAAAATCACACCAAACAACTTTTTATAACGTTTTAATCAAGGCTTGTTCGTCGCCCACTCGGACTTTTCGTTGCAAATCGAGGTGGGGCTAATTCCACAAGCAACGAAACCTGGCTGCGTGATGCTATTTGCGTGTCAAAAGCATAAATCTAACTCCTCTCCAAATTTCACGTCGATCCATTGCGTCATTCCGTTGCTTTTTGCGCACGGGGCATCATATTCGCGAATTTGAACCCAAAAATCGGTTATTGGATAAATTATAACACTTTTTCAATTTTCGCTATTCCCAACAGCGATGAAAATGATCGATCGTTGCACAGATGGACGAGCAACTTCATCCCAAATTTTATATTTTATTCAGGCTGAGCGTAAAAAATGATGCAAAAATAAATGTTTGGAATATATGTATTTGATATGTATTTCAAACATTTATTTTAGCGATTTTTCGAAAAAAAAGTTTTATGATATTTCAAAAATCGCGATTACGGTCTAAAATATTTAGAGTGAGTTTTTTGCAATTTGCTACAAATACCGATAAAAGGCGTAAGATTTACGAAAGTCGTTTTTAGTGAATGAATGGATGGGGAAATTTCCCCTGTGTATACAAATGGCCACCACAAGCCGAGATACTTTGACCCTCTAGAAGTTCTTCCTGTCTTGCGTGTTTACCTGAGTTTACGGGCCACCACATAGTGTTAAATCATCCCCTCATCCAGCTCCGCCTACAAAACACATCGATCGCCCATCAGCGATCGATGTGTTCACATTTCTCGCCTTTCCATGGATTCTACTTCGAAACGTTTTCCCTCCACTGTGTCTTCATGCCGTTAATTGTTGAGCGGATCAACAGTAGCATTTCAGAGGTCCTAATAACCTCACATTTCATCCTGGTGGCATAAATGTAAAAAGGAGCCCTTGTTGGCAGGAGCGAAGTAACGGCATGTGCACTTGATCGGTTAGTTTGTTTTCTGTTTTGCCCGAGGGTCATGCCGCTCGTGACATCTTTCTTGCAGCCTTCAACATCAAAGTGCTATATCGAATCAGTGTTATGGTCGGACATATTCCGGGAGTAACGCTCGAAAATATGAAGCGGTAGGCAAAGAACTAAGTGGCACAGATCAATCGTAACTTTGCAGTAAGTCGTACCGTACGATCGGGAAAGATGCGACATGGATAAATGGATCGTTGAGAATCCAACAATGGACAAAATGGAGCTCGAAGTGAGTTCTGTCCCTCCAATCAGTCTTTTACATTTATCCTTAGGTTCTCCGTTGCCATTGAGGAACGGCCAACCGCAGAACAAGTCGAAGCTATGTTCTCTGCTATATCATAAGATTTTTTTTAGCTTCTCTGCCTATAATCTGTATAAAAAATCTAACAAACAAACGATTTTATTACTTGCGATATATCGATCTGAACTTTGCGTGGGCGCAACTTTCACGGCACAGGCAAGAGATCAGCTGCAAAACATAAGCAAACACACCCCAGTTTTCACTAGACATCGGCGTCAACGTTACTCCTCGACATGTGTTCTGGAAGCCTTGCTGGGTCGCTAACGAACAATTCCATTCATCTCAGTCATGTTCTGCTGAAAGTCATGTATGTGGCCTTTTCACCACCCAGTGGCATAAATCTAAACTCACTTCCCCTTCTCCTTGTTGCAGAAATAAGTGTCTTTATTTTCACTCCAACGGGATTACAAGGCGGTCTTTTTATCTTCCTTTTTGCATCACCTCTAACTAACTATGTCTAAGTTGTAGCGTGGAGAAGGATGCGGTTCTCTGGGCTGCGATGTCAATGTTGCTTCCCTTCTCCGAATTCTGTGGTCGTTCCTTTTCGTGGCGAGGAATCCAGGAGCATTTCTGCCATTGCCTCCTGTCCAGCTATTCAATCACACCGTCGATCGTATCGTGGAGCTTTAGAAACCAAAGGCTCATTGCCACTGATGTTCCCTTTGAACCTTTTTTTCCGAGCAAGAGACCGCTGGTTAAGTGGCTTCAAGAGGTGGGGCCAGGGAAACAACCTTTTTTCTTCCTCGTATCCCTTGCAATGAACGTGAGCTTCTGTAATTCTCACTGAACAAAATTTCCCCCACCCACATTCCATTCCTTTCTCTTTGTGATCTTCTTCCAGAGAGCAACTTGTAGGTTGTACCGGCACCCTTTGCACGTGGCGGCTCAGTTTATTTTGCGTCGTAATGCCGGGATCCTCGAGTGCTCGAGTTCGCCACAAACTCCTGAAAGCGCGCAACCGTCTACAAGAGTATCTGGGCGGGTACAGTTCTCGCACGGATCCCGGTAGCGAGAAACGGCATGCTGACGATACAAGCTGTTGTAGGCGCTACGACTTTTGTTGGTGCACAAAGCACGGGAGAGTCCTCCTCCGTCTCCTTCTCCTCCTCCTCCTCTCTTCCACATCCGCCTCTTCCGCCCTCTTCTTCCATCCTCGTCTCCTCCATCTCCCTGGACGCGTTCTCGGTGGCTCCTGTGAGAGAAAGAGGATCTGGCGGAGACTTAGAGATGAAGAGAAAGTCATTTTCTCTCCCCGCAACTCGCATTGCCAAGGTGCGTGCACGGCGCAGAATGTTCCTTCTGGTCGTATTTTGCTGGCTTGTTTGTCGTCTTCCGTCTCTCCTGCTCTGTACTCTATTAGAAAAAGAGACTGTGTGGGAATCGAGAGAAGCCCGACGACAAACACAGCCGAGACTCGACTACACGAGCACAGTGCTGCACACGCCTCTGTTTGCCATTGTCATCTTCTCCGTCTCAATCTTTTCGACCCCGAGAACCTGTACGAGTTACGGTAGGTAGACGGGATATAAAGTCACAGAAGAATATGTACTGTAAACCCGTCTGGTGCGTATTGTCGGAAGTGTGCTCGTGAACTATAATACAATGCACCTCATCCTGTTCTTGAGAATTACGTCTACGTCTATCTATGCACAATGCTCGTTCAGCATGACTTACCAACCTATTATTTCATGATGACGTTCTCAGCGTTCATTCACGTGTGAATTGTCATTGGTTCATGAATGTGGAAAGGAACTGCGCTTCTTATTCATTCCTGATATTTTCTCCTGATATCCTCCCTCGATCCCTTTCAATAGCCATCGGTAATGAGCCATCGGTAATGCTGGTTTCTAAGCGGGGTTCGAATAGTGTTCACAGATATCGAACTCCGCTTCGGCATTTTCTAAATTCCGGGCAGGTAACAAAAAGAAGCTATAGACTACTCTCAGGCCACAAGAACTGTATTCTCCCGTTGTTCAATTCTCCGTGGGAATTTGTTCTTTATCTACCGATTCTTGTGGAACCACCATCCGGAATCTTAGCCCCAACTGTAAATTGTGATAGTGGGGCGCAATTACATTGTGATTGCAACAATGTCTTTGACTTCGTGGGAATTGGAACTTTATTTGTTCCCGGTCCAGGCATCATGATCAGTAAGCCATGGAGATCACTACAGAAAACCTGCTCGCATAGAATATCAGAAGCTCGCCTACACCATTTGAAGTTTTCTCGTGGCAACAAAGAGAGAGTACAAGGAGGTCTTCGGAGCGGGTCGGAAGAGTGGAAGACTTCAAGATGTCTTCAAAAGACCCCGAAAGCTACAGAACTCCATGTCTCCCCTGGAGACGACCTTGTCTATGGATGCATTTTGTTCTATTGTCAAGGGGTAAAGCGGGGCGGAGAGAGGACCAGTTTTTCCTCTAATGGGATCATCATGTCGAGAACTTTTCGTTGTTGTGTTGGCAGTTAGGGTCTTATGCTCAGTCCCTTTGTGATAAACTCCTCGTCCACTTCTTATCGGCCAGAGCTCAAGACAGCCACCACTTTCACTGGAGCGAGAACTAACCGGGCCGGAACGCTATATTAGACTCGATAATAGTCCTCGACAGTGTCATTTCGAGAGCGCAATGCAACTCAGAAGATCTAATATATTATCTGTCTCTCATGAGTTCGAAATATGAGATTGTTAGGACGATGGAAATGGTTTTTCCGAGATTGATTTTGCTAGGTCTGTATGCATTTGTTGTACAAAGCTTCGAGTCATGTGTGCATAACATGAGCACATTTTAGTCCCGCTTGTAAATGTGTGCTGGAGTGAGGTGGCTGCTCTTCAAGCTGGCACGAATTCCTCCACCCAATGAAGATTTTTCGAAGAATTACTGTTTCATAGTTTGGAGCTTCTTCTGGTAAGATCTCTGTATCATACAGATGTTCTTCGTTTTTTGTGCTCGTCTTTATTTCAAATTAGACTGTTTGCAAGGTGTACATTCTTCTCAGACCACTAAATCTCAAAGTAGGAACTCTGAAATGTTCTAGAATGTGCTATTACTGTAATAGATATTCTTCGTTGCTGAACTCTGTTACTTTTTTGTAATACTCTCAAATCCGTTTTCTCCGTTTCCTCGTTTTCCGACCTCTCGATTTGCCTGCTGAGTGTTAGACAGGGGTGTCAAATAGAGTGAGTGCAGAGAATTAGAAGGGCGTTCGGAAGGCAACGCCTCATAATTTCTGTTTGGTCAGAGTGGTACCACAAAATGGCACAGCACCCCGGCAGGCGGGACGTTCCATTCGTCGTCGTTGTCAGAATTCGAACCCGCGTCTGCTTTCCTCCGACATAGGTCTCTTCCCACTGCGCCACGACCGCTCTCCGATCCTCTCTCTCATTGTTATCGCGTATCGCCCATTCACGGAGAATTCGACGAGAAACAACAGAGTGATGATGTCCTCGCTGTCTGTGCAAATATTGCTACCGTGGTTACCCGGCCCATTATAAACCCTCAGAGCAAAACAAATCCTCGATGCTATTATTAGCGATAGGAAGCTCCGTAGTTTGATTCAAAAGAGACCCGTTGCTGTAAGCGCCGATGCTAAGCTCCGTATCTTTTCAAAAACGCATATGTCCGTAAAAGGTTGTGTAGATTACCGGTATTCCTCTTTATCGCGTTACAAGTTCCGTTTCAACTTTACGACACACCCTATCGGAGCCCGCGGAGTCAGCTGAGGTTATGCGCAGTATTTGTACAGGCGTTCGACACCTTTCCGGGCGGGTGGGAGCATTTCTTGCTTTTGTCGTCTGGGCCTCATGTCTTTCCAAGTCTCTTTCTCAAATGTCATTGTCTCTTGGTATGCCCCTGATCTTCTCAGTCTTTCTTCGCACAACAAACACTTGGACGGCCCCCCGTGTCTCCATTGTCAAATTGTCCTCTTCCGGACGGGTGAAACACACAGGAAAGTGTGCATCCGCTGTGTAGTAGTATCGGTGAACCAAACCCGTCGAAAATCCCAACCCCTCGGAATTCTTTTTTTAGTCCCGTTTTAACCGTTTTCTCTTGTCGCCTGGCACGTTAGCCTTGTCTATAAACTAGTTTAATTAGCCGCTAATACATCTTTCGCGTTGCAGGTTTTTAGTTGATTTCTGGTCCTGCTGGTTTAGCATTAGTATCGCTCAAAATATTTGTTGTGTGAAAATAGCATAGAAATATCATTGATCTCATAGAGGACTTGGTTGTTGCCAGATGCCGGGTCTACTCTTTTCAATCTCATCATGCCCACATGTCTCCTCTATTTCTTTCGACTTCTTCATTAGGCACTCCTGGCCTATCGACTGACTGGCAGGTTTGGCCCTAGTAGTCCCATGAAAAGAGCCTGCACTAGTAGACAGGACCTTGCCCCTTCCCTCTCCACTTGTGGTGTCAGTTCAGTGGCTCGCGGCCTTCTCTTTACGATTACACCCTCTCCATGTGGGCTAAGAGCAGCGTCCCTCAGGCGGGTCGCCAAGGCTATTTTGACAGGTCCTGAAGAAAGCGAAGAGAGATCGTGGCAGCTCTTTTTGTTCGCTTTGATCCCTTTCACAATCGAAGATTCTTATGGCCTGTGGATCCTTCTATAACTTTCTTCAATCTCAACGACGTTAGTTACATAGGGAAACTTTGTTCTCGTAAGAGTAATGGAATGGAATCTCCGATTTCCGTGTCGCTTTCCGCTGCAACATTTCCCTGTTCCGACTTGAAAGTGAGCTTCACTGAAATTGAATCCTGTCTGACTACTTTGTAACGAGCTTGAACCGCTTTCACGTGTTGAGTGTCATTTTCAGTCTTCTGGCAGTATTATGGCAGTTCCTAAGCTCTCTTCACTTCGCACCTAAAACCGAACCTCTCTCCAGCAGTCATACGACGAGAGAACTCTATTTCCAATGGAGAGAGATCAGATCGGGCGGAACGCGAATTTAGAAGGGTTAGGAACTGCCATAATATCCCTAAGCAGTGTCCTTGTACTGGAGCAAAGGGTGGTGGTGACCTCTCTCTCTCTCTCTCTCTCCTCACTCCTTCCGAATGCGCCTTTCACTGTCTCGTCTCTCTCTGATTTCCTTGTCTATCGTGCTCTTAGGGACTACCGGGTCAAGGAGGCGGCAGACAGAAGGACAGGCCGAATTAGCCCCCTTCACTCCCACTCCCCCGAGGGAGCTCATTAGGCGCCGCACTCGTTCCCTGTCGAGTTACTCTGTTTTTTGGAGCGGTCGTCAGTTGCCTAATTTGCACGGATACCTCTTTTCTACTTCAGGCCCACGCCATTGAAGAGACGGAACACCATTTTGGTCTCGATGCCATGCACTTCTAGATGTCTGTATATGGTTGTTACCGAAATCACTGCCCAATGTTGCGTCTACTCCAGATCTCATCACTCTTCTTACTAGCTGTAGAACGGGGCCAATTCTTCCACTGACCGGTTCACCTTCGGACAGGCGACCGTAAAATGGTTCCAGCTGGTAAGTGGAGGCGCTTCTTTCCGTGGATGCAGCTCTCCCGTTGATTCACCTTTAAAGAGGGTGTCTCATGCCCTCCAGGGTGTCTCAAAAACGTTTGATCAATAAGTGAGCGAGACATTTTCGATGAAATATGAGACAAATTGATCCCATTCTTGACAAAAAAGAATCGATTTGATCAAAAATGTCTTATTCTGGTCTCATTATTCTCAAACAAGTTTTGAGTCCTTATCAGATGAGACTGCAGAGTGTTTGGCACAAGGAATTCAACTGAACTCGTAGCCTCCTCGTGTGAGTACTCTGCGATTTGTTCGCTGCCCTACTCCCTTCTCGCCCCTTCCATTCACATGGTTTATGTTAGTTTAGTCAGCCGTTCCCGTCCCTGATCTCGACTCCGCGCTTGTCTTTCACGGTCTTTCAGAACAACTGCTCTTTCTGATTTGGCAATTACTCTCTCTCTCTCTCTCTTGGCAGAAGACTTTCTCGTGATCCAGCTTCGACCAATCGACCAGGAACTACGACTAGGATCCCATAAATTAGCTGCCCCTTCGCGTTTCTTTCGCAAGCCGCCAATCTCGGCTCGGCTCTTGACAACTTCTTTTGAACTTGATCCTGTTCCTCGGGACGGGATGAGGCAAGGGGGGGAGGGAGGGGGTGAATGCCGAAAAGGACGCAATCCTCCCTATGAGGCAGGATCGGAATCTATCGCTGCGGGCAGACAATTGCAGCGCCATTCCCTGATACCAGATTTTTTTCGCGTCATTGCGTAGTTGTTTGTTTACATGCTCCAGCATTTTAATGAGGGATATCTAGGCACCCCCCCCCCCGGATATTTCCTTGCTGCTTTTTAACGCCCTTTCCACATAAATAAAACATTTTTGTTTATCTGAGCTACTCTGGTCTCTGGCAAATTCTTTGCCTATGGACGATTCCCCCCGCACTCTCGTTTTTATGCTTCCGTACAGGAACATCTGGATCTTTCTATTTAGTGGCCCTCCTCCCAATAATTATCCGTCGATCGCATCGCTCTCCCTCGTTGTTCGACCCCCAGTCATTTAGTATCCATTCGGATGACTATTAGATGCTCTCACTTTTGTCCGGGGAAGAGGGAAGCCGACAGGAAGAGGTTCCAGTCTATCGGCATCCGGCGCAATTAGCTTCAGGGTCCCTTTTGCACCACAAACTATCGCCAGTTTACTTCTCCTCGTTCTTTCTCCTTCATCAGCCAATTTGTCGCGGAGTAGCTTGAGGCGGGAAGGTTGTTGAGGGGCGTGATGGAGGTGATTTGAAACGTTCCCATTCTCTGCTGTTGCTATGCAAGAGAGAGACAATCAGGATGTGAGGATGGGGGTCGAGGGGCGAGGGGGGAAGAGAGGGCAAAGGGGGAGCAATGAGGGAAGCTCCGGTTTTTGAGCGCTCGCTTTGTTGCTATCGCTATCGCAATGATGATTGCGTAGGGGGAGGAACAATACTGTTACACGCGACCCCGAGGAGGCGTCATGTTCCAGTGATGCTTGTCAGCGCAGATCAAATCACCTCTTAAAGAACTCAATTTATAGGTGAGAACCGGACCTTCAAATTAAGACGCCCTTATGCTAAAATGGGGACTCCATACAAAAAAAGGCTCGTATCCGTGTCCTAATCGGGGGTTCTCTGGGGTCTCTTCAAAGCGAACGCTCTCTCTCTCCTCCCATCTCTTTTCTCTCTCCAAGAAGACATGGGAGATCCGTAATTGAACTTGAGCCCCCCGTCCTCCCCACACCTGCCAGGCGGGATGATTTCCACTTTCACCTCCGCTCCCCTCCCTCTCCCTCCTCCTCCCTCCTCCTCCCCCCCTG
>JACMIG010004191.1:0-10721 GCA_014805385.1 Levipalatum texanum
CCCCCCCTTCAATCGGCCCCTCATCCTTGGTTCTGAAACCCGCCGCCCCTTCCACTTCCCATCGTTCCACTTCTCAACGTGTTTGCTCAGATGTCAACGATGTCGGAGGCCCTTTAACGGCCAGGAGATCGACCTCCGAACTACGACCTCTGACATGCCCCCGTGTGGGACTACTCGAGTAGAGTGCATCTCTTGGGTGTCCTCCAAGGCCGAGTCCCTCGCCCTCTCCTTCCCTCCTTGTCTCATAATTCGTGTCGAATCATCGACCCGAACGACAGGTATCGGGAGATGCAGAGACAGTTCGCTTCTGACAATAATCGGCTTATGATCCGTTCTCCTCGTCCCTCGAGTAGTGTCAGTTCTCCCTTCGATTCATCTCCATCGACGTCAGCCACTGGTCGTCAGCCGGTCACGCCGTGTACGGCATATCGTATTGTAGTGGAAGGGGAGGGGCTCCAAAAACAAACCACCCCCTCTCTCCCTCTCATAACTCTTGCGTGTTTCTTGTACTCGTGACGCCCTTTCCCCTCCTCTGCTGCTCTCGTGTCTCAATGATCATCAATTTCGACCCGACCGTCCCCGTTGCAGAGTCCTGGGTCGTCTTCGGTAGTCTCGTTCCCCTCCATGCATGGTGGTGGTGTCAGGCCCCCCATGAGACCCCTCCTCCTCCCCCTTCCCCTCCCTCTCCTCCTCTTCCTCCTCTCCGCCCTCGTCTCCCCCTCCACGGCCATCGACGACCTCTCCCGCTACGAGCTCTGCTACCTCCGCTGCGTCGCTCGATGTGTACAAAAGGTACGCAATTTCACACCCATCATATTTGCCGACCAATCGGGGGTCGATTGAGTCTTTATTCTCTGTTCCCTGCAGGGTTCGCTGCTGGGGCCGTGCGAACAGGAATGCGTCCCCTACGAGAAAGTCAACTTCTGTGTAAGTTATAATTAAAACATAATAATTATTTATTGAATTTAAGGACCCGGGGGACTCGGGCTGTTGGAATGTCTGCAAGGATCTCGGAGTCCCCGAGACGGTCAACAGTCCTCCCATGGTCCACGTCGACAACTCAAACGGTCAGTCAGAAATCGAACTCTTCTAAAGGTTGTCGTGTCGAGGTTCTCGTGTGATCGAGTGGGAGGATGTCGTTGGATCGGTTCTCTACGCGGCCCAGTATCGGAAGACGACGGGAAGATTCGAAGAGGACAAAGTGGTCGTGAGTTCTCTTCTCCTTCCTGCGCGCGTGTCAAAATCACTGAACAATCATGCATCACAAGAGCGGAGATAATCGGTGTCCACGACTGCTCATTGGAGTTTGCAACGATAAATGCAAGGCCATTTCCGCTTGATTCGGGATGCCCAGTCGTTGTTTCACCTTTGGCAGAGTTGGAGATGTTCGATTTTGGATAGCAGGGGAAACATTGGAACAAGTCAAATTGGGCGTGACGGGAGGGGAAGTGGAGGGAGAGAGTCTCTCTCTCTCTTGCAGTTGTCCCCGAGGTCGAGTCTGGAGAACACGACCCTCCCCAATGGCCACTTCTGTGATCCATTCCTCGTTCGAGTCGCTGCTGTCTCTCCATTGGTACGAGGGAAGAGAGAGGGAGAGGAGGGAAGGGAGGGACCTTCAGGGCGTCTCCTCCTTCACCCCCGAGACCTCAGTCCCAGCCCCTGAGCCGGCCGTCTCTCCCCTCCTCAAACTCATCTCCGTTCGATACTCCCCCGAGCCCTTCGTCGCCGACTTGTACAAGGCCAATGGGACACTCATCGTCACCTTCGAATACGATGACAAAGGTGACAATGGAGGAGGGGAGGATGAGACTCCTCTCTCTGTGCAGGATGGCCCCTCGGGTACTCCGACCTCACCGTCACTCCCTTCTTCAACCTCATCACATGCCAGATAGCCGACTTCTCCCAGGGGACTCCCATGGCCGAGTTCGTTCCCTCGGGGAGGCCGAGGGAGCTTCAGGCGAGGATCGGGGCAGATCAGATGTACAGGTGGGAGGGGAAGAAGGAAAGGGAGGATAGGGAAGGACAGGCGATGTCGATATGTCTACTACACGCAGTCGGCAGTGAGCAGTCGGTGTGGGACACAGGCAGACTACTTCACTCCACCTGCCAATTCACTCCAGACACTCGACATCAGTGAGAGACCCCGAGAGGGGAGAGGGAGGCCCCGCCCCTTCCAGACTGTTCCACCGTCATGGAATCGCCTTGCTTGGAACCCATCCGCATTCCCGGCCCCGTCTGTGGACAGATCGAGTCTTCGTCGTGGGAGGTTCTCCCCTCCTTCCCCTCCCCCTCATCTTCCTCTCAGTATCTGACTCCCCGTGACTCGATCACTGCCGATCCCTCCCAATTGATCTCGATCAATATGTCCTTCGTCCCGATCGTCCGTCAGTTGGAGGCCCCCACCCTCTACTACAAGGCTGTGTACGGGGATGCCATCGAGTACTCCACTCCCGACCAGAAGGCCATCCTGGGAGTCAACCAGACAAACGAAATCGGAAGGTCGACTAACTGCCCCGATGGAACAGAATGCACGGTGAGAGAAGGAGAAGGAGATTGAACAGGAGACTGTTGAGTTGGCATCTGAGACGTGGCTGATCATCAACGACCTTCATCTCGATCAACTCTACGGCGTGACGATCTGTGCTATTAAAGTGCAATCGACCACCTCTGCCCCATAATAAGAGAGCCATTTAGAATACAGCCAACGACACCATGCCGGAATTCCCAGGATCACTGAAGGCCAGCATGCCCAGGTCCATCTCCGTCTTCCTCGATTCGAAGGGTACTCCTCCCATCCCCCGCCCCAAATACTCCCCTCCAGATTTCGTCGTTTCCCACACGGTGCTGATCGTGCTCGTAGTCGTTATTCCTTCCATCGTCATCATTGCCATCATCGTCGTCTTCTCTATCTGCCGATTCAGGAGAATCAGGGGCCAGAACAAGGCATACCAGGTGGGGGAGGGGAGGGAGAGCGACGAAGACTCCTCCACTGCAGATGAAGATGACCCAGATGGAACAGGAGGCAGCCGACAGCCGGTACACCGACTTCCCCAAGAAGTGAGTTACCTTCTCCCCTGGAGGTGATACCCCTGCCCTTCTTACAGACAAGACATCTGGGAGGTCGACCGCCGCAACGTGGACATCTACTCGAGCAAGAAGCTTGGCCAGGGCGCCTTCGGGGCAGTCTATCTGGGTGAGTGGCGGGGAGGGAAGAGGCCATGGACTCGTTGGCAGGAAAGTTGATCGGCCGATCACTCGGACACCACGATGCCAATTCTCCATTAGGAGTCAATGTGATGAGGACGGAGAACTGCCTCGTGGCAATCAAGACTCTGCCAGGTATCTCTCCCCCCTCCCTCTCCTCCCTCTGAGCCCTCCTCTTCAGAATCGGCGGACGACGCCTCCAAGCACGAGTTCCTGGGGGAGATAGCCCTGATGAAGAGTATCGGCTTCCACGAGAGACTGGGTGGGTGGAGGGAAGGGGCGGAGTCTTCATCTCTCCCTCTGCAGTCAATCTCCTCGCCTGCGTCACCGAGTCCGAGCCTCACCTCCTCATCGTCGAGTTCTGCTCCGATGGAGATCTGCTCAACTTCCTCAAGGAGAGGCGGAAATACATGCTGAAGCTGGACGAGCTCGGGATCAATTACATGGAACCAGGGGAGGAGGACGGGGTCGATCTGACGCAGATTGTTACACTGAAGCAGCTGCTCATGTTCTCTGTGCAGATCAGCTTCGGATTGGTGAGACTCGAGGGAGAGGGAGAGGGGGAGGAGGAGTCTCTTGCAGGAGTATCTCTCACAGAAGGGATTCGTGCACAGAGACGTCGCCGCCAGGAACATCCTCGTCAGCGATGGTGCGGGACTTATAAATAAACAAATAAATAAATCAAATATGAAATTAGTGCAATGAAGATCGAAACAATGCAGGAACTACGTGCAAGATCGGGGACTTCGGTCTGTGTCGACAGATCGGGCGGGACGAGGAGTACTACAAGAGCAGGGTGGAGGACTCTCCTCCTCCCCCTCCTCATCGTGGCCTCTTCAGGGTGGTCGCCTTCCCCTCAAGTGGATGTCCATCGAGGCCATCCAGGACTACGAGTTCTCCACCAAGAGCGATGTGTCAGTACTTTTGTTATTCCAAGCACTTCTCACTTGGAAGAACGATTATACTGCCAATCGGAAGTACAAGAGAATATCACCGAAGTCTTGTAAGATACGCTGGAAAAAACGAATTTCTGCTATCATCCTCGAATAATACCCCCTTCAGCTGGGCCTTCGGTGTGCTCCTCTTCGAGGTCATCACCCTCGGCGGTTCTCCCTATCCCGATTGGAGGGCCGCCGACGTCCTTCCCAACCTCCAGGCTGGAGAGAGGATAGAACAGCCAGACAACTGCCCCGATGCCATGTACCTTCCTCCCTCCCCCCCCCCTCCACCCTCCACTGCAGATACTCGCTGATGAGCTCGTGCTGGAACGCCCTCGCCCCCCTCCGCCCTGATTTCTCCCTCATCAGACAACTACTCGGAAGGGAACTCGAGGAGGTGGCCACTTTGTCAGATGCCAGTAACCTCAGCCCGTTGCAGGTGACGGAGGAGTACTCGTATCTCAAGTTGGATGCCCAACAGACGTACTACAACGTCAAGTACGAGGGCGACGGGAAGGTAGTGGAAGGGAAGGGGACGAAGGGGGAAGGAGTGGTTGACAGATCGAGATTGGCGAGCTGCCAGCCAAAGTTCCTCTTCGATCGGCCAGTTCGGATGGGAGCAGTAGTCGGCGGGGAAGCCACGACAACTCCGCCTTCGTCATCGAAGCCGACAGCGACGTCTAGACAATGATGGCATAATAATGACTTCTACCTGAATCTGTTTCGCTATGTGCAATATTTATCTCACTCAAATGAGCTCAAATCCACCGTAATTAGAAATCTTTATTCCCCCCTACCATAGCTGGACTAGAGATTGTCCCCCTCCTTTCCTTTCTCTTATCTCTCTCTTATTCATACGTGTGTTGTGCATGGAAATTCTCTATGTATTTGATCTGCAAACAGTACTTTTCCCAGATGAATGACAAACGAGCTCCCATTCCTCCCTTAGCCAGCCAATCCCATACAACGATTCGAGACGAGATCGGCCTCTGAAGCCGGCACAAAATCAATCGTTACAGTGTAAATAAATGCTTTGTTATTGCTGTTGATTGCCTCGAATTGAGAAAACTACATTTCAATCGATAAATCTATTGATTTGAATGGGAATTGAACAGAATTTTGTATGAAGAGAAGAAAGTCCGTCAGTTCTGTCTCAGTCCCGTCCTTTTCTCGGTGGAGACTCGTCGGCCCCTTCCCCTCTCCCTCTCCACCATGGTCTACAACGAAAGACTACGGGAGATCAAGATAGGGATCACGACTATCGTGGCGTCCAGGTGGCTGGTAAGGAATCCCTCTACCTCCTTCTCCACCTCCTCCTCTCCCTCATTGCCCCAAGTTTTTAGAGAAGGAATATAAAATTATAGCCATGGTTCTCGTTGAGATCACTCGGAAGGTGGGCGAAGGGGCGTTCGGGATGGTCTTCGAATGTATGAATCGAGTCAAGCCCTCAGACAGGAAAGCCCTCAAGGTGCGCCCTCCTCTCCCCCCCCCTCCATCCCTCCCCCTACAGGCAGAGATGGTGGGCATCGACCGCTCCCAGGAGTCACTCAAGATGGAAGTTTTCGTCCTCCGCAAGCTCGCTTCCACCAATGCCAAGCACTGTGTAAAGCTGTTCGCGGCTGGAAAGGCAAGGACTGGAAGAGAGGAGGGAATGAAGGAGGTCGTTTAGGAGAAGAACTACAACTACGTTGTCATGACTCTGCTCGGAATGTCCCTCTCGGATATTCGGAAGAGAGTTCCCGATGAGGTTGGAGGAGAAAGTGGAGGAGAAGGAGAAGGGCGTCCCCTTTAGAAGTTGTCCATGACGAGCATAGTCATCATCGCCCTCCAGTGCACCGAAGCTCTGAGGGAACTGCACCAAAATGGGTGAGACCTTCTCTCCTCCCTTCCCTCCTTCCCCTTCCCTCCCATTCACTCTCCTCTCCTCCTTGCAGACTAGTGCACAGGGACGTCAAGCCGTCCAACTTCGCTGTCGGCAAGGACGACCCCGACTGGGTGTACATTATCGACTTTGGAATCTGCCGCGAGATAATGGTCCCGAGTGGAAAGAGTGGCAGTTTGAAGTCGGGCACTTACAGTACGTCGACGACCTGACGACCAAGCTGCGGATTCCGCGGAAAAACTGCCAGTTCAGAGGTACAACGAGGTATGGCCCCTCCCTCTTCCTCTCCCCCTCCACTCTCTCCCTGCAGGTACTGCTCGCTGAACGCGCACAAGAGGAAAGAGCTGGGGAGGCACGACGACTTGATATCTATGATGTACATGCTGATAGAGATGCATCAAGGATCACTACCATGGTGAGTGGAGGGAAGAGGGAGAAGGGGGAAGGGACTCTCTCAGGAAACACAAGGACAGAATCGAGACGGAGAAGATGAAGGCCGAGAACGAGGCGGAGATGTTGGAGGGAGCACCCAAGGGATGGGTCACAATATTCGAGGCCCTCAAGCAATGCAGATACCACAGGACGCCCGGTCAGTCCCTCCACCATCTCCTCTTCTCCCTCCTCCCCCCCTCCACAACACATTGCAGACTACAAGCAGATCCGTGATGTATTCATCGCCCAAAAGACGGAGCTCAACATTCGTTACCCGTACACTCTGGACTGGCAGGACTTGACTGTGGCTCCCTTCTAGCGATGGTGAGGGGGAGGAGAAGGAAGGGAAGAGTGGCCCTTGCAGCAATTCCTCCATTGCCCAGAAGAGGGAGGGAGCGAGGAAGGCGACACTCAACGAGAAAACCCTTCTTCTAATCAGCGACATTCCCTCCATGCTCGATATCCCCGATGAGGTGCTCCTCCCTTCCCCCCACCTCTCCTCTTCCCCTCTCCATTCTTCTCCCTCCTCCCTACCTTCCCTCCACCCTATATATCCTCCTTCCCTCCTCCCATCGCTTCAGTTCCCGGAGGAAAACTCGTGTTCGGAAAGCGAAAGGACCATTCCGTCCGATCGCAACGACGTCATGGACGAGAACATCGACTTGAGTCGTGCTCGGTCCCCCGCGGTTAGCCCTCCTCCCCCCTCGATCTGCCATCCATCCTCAGAGGGAGAAGGACACGAAGAGCGACGCCAAGTCCGACATTGCTGTCAAGTCCGATGCCAAGTCCTCCAACAAGAAGATCGATCCGAGAAAGGACGTGAGCTTAACGCCCGTAGGAACATTGAATTCAATTAAAACGTGAGCGAAGATACTGCAGGTCGTCCCGAAGAAGGATCTGTCGGCGGAGAGTGCCATGGAAAAGTCGAGGATTGGCGCAGCCAACACGAAGACTCCCTACGTGCCCAACAACGTTGGTTAGTAGTCCCCTCCCTCCCTTCCCTCTCATCCTCTCCCTTCAGCTCCCGCCCCGCCCAAGTCTCGTCCTTCTGGCAGCCAGTCTCGCTCGAAGAATCCGCGATTCGTGGAGAAGGCCGCCGATGCCAAAGGTCTCAAGAAGTCCAAGTAGTCGGAAACAGCCGCCCTCTCAGTCATTTCACCTGCTTGTCCACAAACATGTATCAAAAAACATTGCTCTACTGGAATAAACTGGGTTTATTCGTAATTCTTTTCCTCGTGGGGGAGGTGGAAGGTGATAAAGAGGCAACCGAAGGAGGGAGAGGTCAATTCGCGGTCATGATGGAGAGGTTAAAGGAGGGTGTTCGGTTTTTCTGGTCATTACTCTGCCACAACTTCACTTTGTTCACGAGTCAAGGGAAGTATACCCGTATCTTTATCTTGAGCTCATAGCACGATCGACATAAATCGTCAGAAAAATTCAAAATTGCTAAAAAGTTAGGGGCAGATTCAGCCACCGTTCTGTTGGAACTGTCGCTATGCTTCTACTCTATGCATTGCAAGAATCGTACCGATATTCTGCTACCGCTTTCCCTGCTTCTTCTCCTTCTCTGCATCTTCGTATCCAAATCCAACAGTCGACACCTCGGGGAATGTGACTATACACCTGAAGATGAAGACCAATTGAATTAGAAAAGATTCCCCGCGGTATCTTTTTGACATCAGTGTAGATCTTACCTCGGAAGAGCGAGCTTGAGAGAACGGATGAACCCTGTTCGATTAGTTACATATCTACAATTTTAATTCGATTGTATACATTTAATCACTGTAAATAAGGCCTGCACAATACGAAAAAGCCTCACGGAAGGAAGTAGAAGTGAGCCCTTCGAAGTGACTTCATCTTCGCCAACCAGAACAAGGCCCCGTCCGAGAGACATGGGTTCAGCACAATTTCCTATAGCATTGCATTTATTGACACAGAAAGCGAAGCACTAACGACGTCCTGCAGGGTTGTGGCTGGTCGGCCGAGGGCAAGTTCACGAAGAGCCTGCAATTGGGCGTATTCAGTAGCGGAGGCAAAGAAGCGTAGTACCTCGTCTCCGAAATAGTCGCAGAAATTCAGCTTCAGCTTCTCGACGCGACGGACCTGCAGAGTACAACATCTGGGAAGATTCTTCGAATCGGATACTCGTAGCGACAACCGTTCTAATTCAGGTGCAACCTGCTGGAAATAAACCAATTATTGTCACTGACATCTTTGAGGTATTTGAATCCCTCGTTGGCAATGGCTGAATCGGAGGCATCGACACGAAGGATGTGCACGCCCCTTGAGACAGTGTGTAATGGAATGCGAGTCTTCGTACTTGGGGGCATTTGGCCACTGCTCTGCGAATGCGATGTCGCCGTGACCGAGGGCCTGTGGAGGGGACGACGAGGACTGCAACCATTCCATTATCGCCAACAAATGAATCTTCTCGAGATCAGGAACTTACCGGGTCCATAGCCATCTGCACGTACTTTCGCATCTCCCGTTGGCTTCCGATCAAAGTTCCGTCTGCCATTTCAACCTGCAAGATTCATTCTGAAGGCAAATTCAATAAAGGAAAATATTGTACTTGGGTAGCTCCGCAGTTCATGAGCCACTCGAGGGCAGCGAGATCTGGGCCGATTTCTTTCGCTCGAGCCTCGGAGTACCTGGGAAATTAGTGATGGGATGAAGGCTAATAGAGTGAGACCTGTTTGACATCTTCTCTGCTATGATTCGCCGGAAACTGGCGATGCGCATTGCAGGGAAGGCAGTGATGCAACGACAGGAGGAGAGAGCAGAGGGGAGGAAGGGAGGAGGCTCCCCACGGATGACGACCCTCCGAGGGATTAACCGCAGAGATCGCGGCAGCATCCTGAACGGACTATCATCCAGGTGGACGAATATCTCCGAGGAGCAGAAGATTGAGTAAGTATGTGCACTGGCTAGCAACCGATAGTACTTGTCTTCGCGATATGGAAAGTTAATCATACTTTATACCGGCGAGGCCCGAGAAGCATTGTGCATGAAACTTGACAAGGATAACAACGAGATAAATATCTTTGTAAACAAATTTGCAATGGCCGACACGTAACCTAACGACAACAAGCAACAATTACCTAAATTTAATTCTTGATCTTCTTAGATGGTGGTCCATCGCCATCTCCTCCAATCTCTTCTTCGTCCTCTTGCTCTGCCGCAATGGCAATTGACTGCTAAAAATTTCTTCTTCGGTCGAGTCGTAAATTTAAAGAATGGGCTGACCTCGTTCCTGATCTTCTCCTCCTCATCGGTGAGTGGAGAGGCGAAGAGAAGTTCCCACGGCAATACACATTCCACGCACACCATTTCCTGCAAGGAAACTTGAATTTTATCTTTGAAATATTTCAAACTAACCCCGGTAGAGGAATCTAAGAGGATATGGAGACTAGCTAGTCAAAACCAGTTGAATAAATGAACTAACCTTGTTGTTTGAAACTGTTCGCACATTGTGGGCTTTCCTGCAAATTGAGAATTGTATTTTTACAGATGCCATTTCACAGCGAGTCATCCAATTGTATACTTCTATCCAATAAGAACTAACCTAATCTGGACAGCCTCCCATCGAAGTTGCTCCCGTGTCATGGCCCTCGCCTTCTCTCCGTACCACTCATCAGGGACGTCGCTTTGGGCCTGAAATACCGGTGCAGTCCATATCAGAAGTCACCTCCTTCCCGATTAAGACAGAAATTTTCTAAAGTTCGACTTCCCTCCTGGAGAGGTGTGAACAGGGGGTTGGCGGCTGGGGCTCAAATATTTATGGTAGATACCTTGAGTGACCCCAAGCACCGTGAGGGGTACGGTAGATCGCGAACAGGCTTTCGCTGCGAGACCAAAAATAAAGTTCAACAAATCTTGTGTTGCTCGTATTTATTTTTAACTGCGGTTTTTCGCCAAAATACGTGTACCAGCGGGCTCGGGGGCCAGAGGCACACAGTTCACCACCCAGGACCCACTTGCGAAAAGATAGTTTTCAAACAAGAAAAAAATATTTTTTACATTTATTTTTTTTTATTTTTCGCAGGAACCGGGTCCGAACTGAGATGGCATGTTTTATGTGCGGAGTGGGTCTCGGCACCATTTAGTGATAAAATAAAAATTATAAACCTCATTACCAAAAGCGAAACACGTCTATGAGTTGGCATATGTTGGTGCCGAGGGTCGGGGGTTCGAACCCCGCCGGGTGCAAACGTTTTGCTTTTCTCTTTTCTTGCACTAATAAGCACAAATGTTGTTCCCCCGAG
>JACMIG010004192.1:0-10719 GCA_014805385.1 Levipalatum texanum
GGGGGGGTGGGGGGGTGGGCGGGGGTGGGGCCTGGGGTGGGGGCGGCTGAAAGAGCGCCCCCACCCGAGTAGCAGTGTGCAATAGGGCTTGGCCGAGTGCGGGAGGGAGGAGGGGGAGGAGGGGGGAGGCCTGCCCAAGCCGCCTTCCCTTCCCCAGAAGGGAACGATCGATATTGGTGTCTCGGTGGGTGGCTCGATGCCTCCTCCTCGTTGGGGCGTGCCACGATTGGCCCCCTCGTCCCGTATCCGTCCCCTTCCTCTTCCCTCTCCTCCTCCCATCTTCAGTCTCCAGTAATAGCCGTCCTCCCTGTGATCTCTGTCTGTGTCCCGTCTCGTCCCTCTTGATCCGTCCCTTTTCATCCTCCGTGATCGTAGGCAGTGTCCTCGTTGAGATAGCAGCTCTCCATTGGTTCGTTCGCCCCTTTTGAGGGAGGGGGAGGATCTCCCAGGGGAACGAGGTCTGCCCCGTGGGTGGGGCCCTCGGCCTCCCGTGCTCCTCTGCTCATCACTGCTGATGGACTGCCGAGAGAACAGCCACGAGGAAGCGCAGAGAAGCTGAGGAAGGGAAGGACCACCGAGCCTTTTATGGGCACGTCTACTCACGTACACCGACCATGGCAAGCATGCACACTTATTATCATTTATAGAAATGAGAAAGAGCAATACATATTTCAGCCGGAATCATGAATGTAATATCCGTATGCATAGTCATTAATTTAAGACTACTTCGAGTGACGAAATTTTTATTTTTAGTGTTTACAATAATTTTTGAGATCGGCTCGATCAGATTAGCATTATCGAAGAAGGAGTCCATGAACAAATTATCGCTTCAACTTCTATTACATGACATTTCTACTTACTAAATCTAAATCCTTCGCGAACTTGGTCTCCTTTCCCAATCACTTGCACAGTCTTTCCTACTTCCAAGACGACTCTCTTGATCTGCTTCTGCTTGGCCGCCTTCAATTCGACTCCCTTCGTCTTTTTGGCCTTGTCTTCGCTCTTCTCTTTCCCTCTCTTCTCTGCCTTCCTCAATTGGGAGTTGAACATTGCTGCCTGAGCCCATCCAGCGAATTCTCCCAGTTGCTCACAGAGCATGGTTCCTGGTAAGGTAATGCGATCATTTCAGACCAGTCGGACTCGGCACCGCTTCGCGGAGCCGACTCCGACCGGATACACCTCAAACTTGGGTAATTAAACCGGTGTGACGTCACAGCCCCGCCCCCTACCTCAAACTTGAGTAATTAAACCGGTGATGTCAGAGGCGAGAGGGGAGGAGCGATTGCACAATATTGTGCAATCGATGACGTCACAGGTGTAACAGACACATAAACAACGCGATTATTAAGGTAAATGATGCCAAAAAGTGCCCGACCAGCCTGGCGAGGGTTGAGATCCTTGTTGTAGTGGAGCTTGGCGACGGCAGCGATGTGGGTGTCGACGGGGACGACCGAGTGGTGGCCGAGGCCCATGAGCAACACGCAATCAGCCACCTGCAGAAGGGAATCGGGACGAGGGAGAAGGGGGAACCTTCTGGCCGACTCCTTTGAGAGAGAGCAGGAATTGTCGAGCCTCGTCGGCAGAGACTCGATGGGCACGAAGGGAGAGGAGGTGGGAATGGCCGCCTACGCCCCGCAACAGAGACACAGTCGAACTACAATCATCAGCAACACCTCCACCGTTACCGAACTAAGGAAAAGAATGAGGATACATCATTTCTTTAATGCTCTGATGGTTAGAAATCGAATCACATTGCAAGAGACATACCAAATGTATCCGGCACGATAGCCAAACTTCTCCAGCTGCAGCTTCTGTTCGATTCCTTCGGAGGGAAACTGGTCGATCGAAGGGAAATCGTAGAGAAGTGAAGGGTGGGATGTAGCGATCTGGATCCCAACTGGAGTTTAGGGCAACAACAGTTCCGTTTCAACCACAAATACACGCGTCGAGCATCACCACGAACGTTTGTGGTTGCTTCATAAATGAATGTTGATCAACAATGATTAGCGATAATCAAACGGATTTCAATGGAAGGGATGATACCTCGGAGTGCAGTTCCTTATCCTCCACCACAGCGAAAGGCTTCCCGTACAGTTCGGCCAGGCGGTTAACCATGTCTGGATGGATGAACAAGTTGGGGCTCTCAATCAGTGAACAAACACGTGATCCGTGGAATGGCATTGTTGGCTGAGCAGATGAAGGACATGAGGCACTCCACTGGAGCCTGCCCAAGGATACGAATGCCTAGCCAATTAATTAGTCATTTGTAAATATGTGGTTAAAAATTCTAGAAAACTGAAGATATCTTATAATCCCTTCACAGACCTTTGAGAGAATCATCGGCAAGGAGTTTTTTCATGTGCTCGTCCTTCTTCCATCTTTCGAATAGCGCGTCCAGGTCTACGTCCATCTGTAATACCGTTGAACGAATAATCTTACTAGAGTTGCAACCTAGACTACGGGAGGTATCGTGCATTCAAATTGGAACTTAAGATTTTTAGCGATGTGATGTATCACGCCGCAAAAAGCCGATCGCAAACCGACTATACCGTATGCCGCAGGCAATGGTGCGACCACCCACATTTCTTTCTCTAGCTTAAAAAAACTCGAACCTAGAACAGCGTTAAACCCTAGAGATACCTGGAGGTAGTCTCTAAGAATTCGTTCGTCCTCGTCGACGGCTGCGTCGCGGCTGCGTGCAACGACCCTGGAGAATAGTATTCTAACAATGAGAATAAGAATGGGCAGGCGTACCTCCACTCGATGGAGTCGGAATCCTTCCTCCGCAGCGTCCATAGTCGACCGTGCGCTGCTCCAACGAAAGTCGATGGTTCAGTGAGAAGACGAGCCCATCTGAAGGCCCCAGTCCTCAGAGCGGCAATGGCAGAATAACCGGAAGGATTGGCCCTTGAGAAGGACGGGCTCGAGCTGGAGCTGTGTGATCGTCGCCCGGAGAATACGTGGGAGGGTGGTAGCCATCCAAATATCCCTTTTAGATAAGGAATTAAATTGGATCAACGGTGTGAACTACAATACAATGATGCACTGATTGTGATGTATCTTATTGTCGGGCACCAAACTCGGCGCTCTTGATGCTCGACAATATACCACTTTTAAGCATATTATTACTCCAATTCAATTTCCAACCGTTCCTTTACGTCCATTACATTGCCCCTGTTATTTAGATACTACCAGATTCGAAAATAACGCTACTGTCGTCTTTATGGAATGGAATTATTAATGCCTTTATTTCATCCCAGATGTAACAAACATGTAGCAACTAAAATTAACTCCCCTACGGTACTGATTCCCCTATGGGAAATCCGGATGCTAAACAATCGAGAACCTACATGTAAGGGTATCAGAATTTTCTCCAGAAGTTTGTAATGCAAGAATTAAGCTTCTAGGTGTTAGCTTACAATTAGCAATAATGCAAAGTGATAACAGAATGCAAATCCATGATCTCGGATGACAAGTTCAGAGGGACGGGATGAAATGAGTAGGCTTGGCGGAGAGGGCAAAGTGGCACGGATGGGACACTCGATATTTGTGACGGCATCAGGCAACGGGGAATTGAGGCAATCACACGAGGCTATTGTAACTCGGAGAAGGGAAAGGAAGAGCACACCACACGACTTAGGGAATTGCATTTTGGGGCAGCTATTGCCGGATAATGATAGAGAATCAGCGAAGAAAATGGCCGATATTCAAACATTACAAACTAAAACGTGAGTCATTACAAGCGGTTAAATGAGCGACTATGGGTAGAGAGAATGCACGAATGAGACAGGGGGGATATTGCTGGGAGTGTGGTCGTGGACTGAGACTGCGTGCGTGGGATTGAGCAATGACACCACAGACACGCAGACGGAGAGTTGAGATGGAATTGATCTATGATCTCTGATAGGGATGGAATCATGGATGATGTCAGTGTTTGTTAGTGGACCAGGTAGGGACAAAGTGAGAGGAATTGAGCGAAACTATGAGTTAACCGCGGAGGAAACAATGCTAGGCTAGACAGCACCGAGGTCTAGAAGAGAATTTGATTTTAAAAAGCCCTGGCTACATAAAGCTCAATGATATACATAATTTCAGCAGAATCAGACCTCATTAAATATGGTACTCTGGCTTAATTGAAGTGATTGGAGATTACCGTTGGGAAAAAGCTCGGATAAGTAAAGTCGTTATCTCACAAGGCGGATACCGTATCATCAATATCGAACTTTTTGAAACGGTCGTGGCGAGCGCCAGGATTGCTTCAAAACGTCTGACATTATATGGATATATATAAAGGCTGCGGGGGATGTGAGTGAGAGGAAAGTGAGCGAATGCGACCAAGAGAATGAACGGGGGGAGTAATATGTTGAAGGGAGAGATTGCTACAGGTCTTTGATACTGGGAATCATCGGAGTGAGCGAGTAGAAGGGCACACCGGGAGGAGGGGCCAGGGAATCACGACAGAATCTACCGAATCGGAATCACAACGGCACTGCTGCTATCACCTATTGGGGTCGGCAACTGAATGGCGGGAGTTAGCATACGAGCGGGGTTAGGTACAGCATCAGGCAATCACGACATATAACAACTATCTGACTACGCAACATTACTACTGTCACGCACAAAAGACTATTAGATAGCGACAGGACTAGTTACTGCATTCTCGGGGACAGAGGCCCGGGTCGAAAGTGCGAGGGAGGAGGGTAGGGAATGCCTCCATGGGCGGAGAGATGGTGGCGGGGGTAGGAGGGCGGAGGATGAGTGGAGGTCGAGGGAGGGGAAAATGTCCCGATGGGAGGGAATCCATCCATCGAGTGAGTGGGAGGCTGCGGGGAGAAGAACATCGACGACTCCAAGGAGGACTGCAGCAAGTATTTAATGTATGTGGCATCTATGTATGTCAGCGCCAAAAATATTACTATGCAGACAACCTCCATAGGCAAAAAGATCGATAAACCTTACGTCATCCCGTTCCCAGTGCACGGGTGCATTCCCCTTGTTGTATTCGTTCGCGAGCTGATGAAGTGCATTGGCAGCCGAGTTCTCGTGCGCCGCCTCGATCGATTCCCCGCTACCGTTGATGATCTGCAGACGGACACTTGGAATCGAAACAAAGTTGTTTATTCTCCTAATATTAGCTGAAAACTAGATCCTCCTACTCCTCAATTCTCTCTAAATATTGGAAAAAGTGCCCAATCGGTAATTATAACTCACGATGGGCTTATCGAAGCCGAGTGTGACAAGGGCAAAGTAGTCCATGGTGCGGCCACTTCCTCCATCACCGCCACCCTGAATGAGTGTCTACTTATTCACCATATGCGATGCCAGTGGTACCTGTGGTAGGACGGTGTAATGGACCGTGAACCGATAGGTCGTCCCCATCTTTTCCAACTTCGCTCGTGCAGGTCCGCGATCAAATGGAGGCTCCGACAGAGATTCAATTCCTACGAGAACAACATATACCACTTGTCTTCTATATCAATGGCAAAGTAAACGACGCACTGAATACGTTGTCCTCAGTCTCCGATCGGTTCTGACACCAAGCGAGGGCGGCCTTTCCCAATTCCTCCTTCTGAGGTGTTGTCAGATGGCGTGCTCGTCCCTCCTTCCCACGACGGCGAACCTCAAACACTTTCATTCTAATCGCTCCCAGCAGGCAAATTTTGAATCGTTCTGAACCAATTGTGAATGGAGCAGATACTGATGAAAAATAACTAACCTTGTTACCTCCTCCTCCAAGATCCTCGGTCTTCAAAGGTGCAACTTCGGTGGAGGGATAAGATACGTCATCTGCATACACATCTTCCATCATCCATTGTCCCTCCACTCACCAGGTGCAGGGCAGGCAGCGACTTGACTATTGAACGTCACTCGCCGTCGTCGTTCCTTCTCCTTCTCTTCCTTGCGGGAAGAGTTATCGGGGGACGCAGACGGTACTGGCGAATCACGGGAGGAGTCACTCCTGACAACGAGTATTCCAACCTCACAGGCACTCCACAAAAATGGCAGCAATCATTGAGCATACTGACCACTTGATCTCTCGCGTATCCGACAGAGATGATGATGACTCGATGGTGGTCTGCGAAGGAGGAGGTGGTGGAGGAGGCGGAAGAGGAGCAGGAGGTGGAGGGAGAGGCGGCAACTCCGATGGATCAAATACACCAATGTTGGCCATGGCACCGAAGCAGTCGTCTTCTCGCTTCTTCAGTAGGCCTTTTCCTGCAGGTGTTCTAGTTAGCATGAGCGCTTTTCCATGGGTACCCTTTGGCTCTGGAAGAGGCTTGGCGACTCCCATGAGTACGAGCATGCTCTCGGCGGCCGCTCTCTTGGCCAGGCGCTTGTTGGGACCCGCTCCTTCCGTACAAAGATCACCACACGTTACCTGAATTGTTTGGTTCAGCATCATCTTATTATCATTCAAAAGCTTTCATTGCACAAAGAAGTAATGTTCAACGCACACAATTTCAATCTCTCGGACTGAAGCTATAAAAAAGTGAAACGTTAGTACCTGAACTAAAAACTGTCTATACTTGTACTGCCCTGTCTCCCCGAGGTGCTCGAATTTTGCGTCCGGTTCGCCTCGCGCCTACAAAGTTTAACTTGGATTGCATCTCCTTTCAACATTGACAACAAAGGCTTCAACATCACGAGGTGATGGCAGTCAAAATAATAAACAAGAATATTCATACAACCTGGATAGCATTATATTATCTATCACCTGTAAAACTTGGATGAGGCGTGAAACGGGGTTTATTTGATGACCGTAGGATGGATCCATCTTCATGTCCTGCGTCGAGTGCGAGATAAATGCTCTTCTCAGCAGCGCAAACCTTTACAATGGTCTTCCTCTTGTTTTCTCTTGAGGGAATGAAGCTTTTCTTCTCCGATTTGAACAGCGTCGATGCAATGTACAGCGGTGAACTTTCTGTAAATGGAACTAACTGATACTGAAGAGGATCCGATTTTCTCACCAATGCTCTCCAGGGTCTCCACTAGCTTTGCACAAGCTGCCGTCTTCGCATCTTTCTTCTTCTTTCCTTCTCCATCGGCCTGAAATTTATTTGCATATTATATATCTTTTCTTTATTATCAACATTCGGGGATGGGGTGTGGTAGTGGGTTGATGGGGGTAAGTGCGTGAGAGTGGTTGATTTGTTTCCCGTCGTAAAACAAAACTCGGGTTTGGGTCAGGTGTTGGCCCTTATTCAGATATTAAAGAGTGGGCAACTATTATTTGCGGATCTAAGGCATGAATTGAAACTCAGAAAATATCACTACCTTTACAAGTCACAGCGTAACCATAATGTTCTTCTAATTCCTGGCGGCAGGAAGAGAGAGTCTAAGACCGTGTTCAATACGTATTGAACGGTTGAGTGGAGGATAAGGAATACAATAGTGAAGTGTCTAATTGCGCGTAACCGTGGACACACCAATGTATGAATACCAGGTCTCTGATTGTCCTTCTGTATTCAAGTGATTTGAGACCTAGATGCAGTAACCGCTCAGAGTAAGAGACAAGGGAGAGAGGCTCTAGCAGATGCCCTCCTTGTGAACTTTCTCAGCACAGATTCGATTTGTTTAGCAAGCGCTGCAGATGTAGGGACCTACAGTAGGATTCCACAACTCTGGCGAATTTTCCAGCAGTGGCCTAATGTACGAAGTGAAGGATCAAGTGAGAAAGTGTACGGATGAAGTTTTGAAGCAGCGGAAAAAAATGTTATTCATCCTATCACTTTCTTTTTGACAATTTTAGTGATATGGACATCGAAGTTTAGCTTTGGTATTCATAATGACTCCTAGATCACGGACGATTGGTAGTGGATCAAGAAGGTGACCATCCAGCGTATAGCAGTGAGGACCATAGTGACGACGTTACATTTCGAGTTAGTGAGGATCAGGTTCCACTGTGTCGACCTCATTGATATTGTCTACAGCGCGTTGCAAAATATTGGACTGGCTACTGGGAGCGTAAATTTTTAGATCGTCCGCATAAATTCCATAGTATACGCCACTGGGGATATATTATAGTACGATTAAAGTAATTTGTTATAATACGATTAAGCACGCACCTGAAACTGGTGTGGACCTCCAATAAGCCTACAACGGACGATGTAGACTCGTTCGTGGGCTCGTCCATCTTCGGATAGGACCTAAATATGAATTTCAAAAAATCAGCTGATCGAAATAAATAACAGTAAACACAAGCAATACAACACACCTCGAATTCAACAGTCAGCTTCATGAGCAGAGCACATTCATGCACTTGCGAGATGACGGACTTCGGCTTGAAGCGCGTGCGAACTTCCAGAGATTTCGACCCTTCCTACAATAAGCGAATTGTTTACCAGAAGTATCTAGAAATTGTTGTACCTCCTCGTGGGTGGTCCTCTCGGTCTCTGCCTCGGCCAGTTTTGACTCCGCACTTTCCGTTTTTACCTTGTGCTCTAATGCAGAAAGAGTCGGCCCAAGAAGGAAAAGCGCCTAAAACGAATACTTATCATAGAGCACTAGCAAATCATGGTCCGTATATAGCACAGAAAGTATTGATTACCTGCTTGGCCGCCATGAAGCGAGCTTCCATCTTGGTGAGACCAAGTCCAGAGACAGGAGGTTGTCCGGGTGCGACAAGAAGGCAGCAAACGAAATTAGGAATGGGAGGTGGTGGAGTCGGAAATCCGCCGGGGGAAAACTGGAGAGGGGAGAGCGGAGCGAGATGAGGATGAGGAAGGGGGAATGGCTGGATGGTGTAGACGGGCTCCGGAAGGTTCAGTCGGCGAGCCACATGGGAGAGAAGTACGCATGGCGATGATGGGTCTGTATTATTGTTATTGTATGCAATACCGCTAAATGTTTTCTCATACGTTCTCCAAAAGGATGTTAAAACGTTGAACTTGTGTTGAAGTGTCGAGAAATTGAAATGGGTACCTCGACGTCTTTTGTTCTCCTTCTTTGGTTGTGGGCGAGTGAGGATGGTCTCCCGAAGAGCTGAATCTGCAGCTGCCTGCTGTGCCTTCTTTATCGACGCTCCACTGCCCTCGTAGATCTGTGATTAGCATTTATGAAGTTACATAATGTAGTCCTAACACAAGTCACGGGATCAATAGACTATAGAAGCAGTTAAAGAACGATAGATTCAAGGACGTTCCCTGAGTTACCGTGAATTCTATTCCATGAACTTTGCCCCTCTGCCCCATTTCACTCACTCACACCGTTGCCCCCATAAGTTCTTCCCTTCATACTAATCTAATTTGTCAAATTCCTTGTTAACATTTCTCCTATGATTCCAATTTTAACCATTTATTCTTTCCAGGTTTCAAAGTACGTGAAAAGTAATATTAATAAACAAATATAGGTACCAGTTTCTGATTGATAGTCAGGCAATTATTTATTACTACCAAAAAAACATAAAGTTCTTGGTACCTCAGTTGGAGTTAGCACAAGCTGTACTGTGAACAGCTTTTTATGAGCTGGACCGCTTTCGTCGAGAAGTTGGTATTCGTGTTTTAGCTGAATTCATTTGTTTAGATCTTGCTCAAAATTACGTAGGAGAATGAACACTAAGTTTAACGATACATACCTTGTGAAAGCGAGCGAGCTCGGCGATCTGGCACATCGGTGTCTTTTCCTTTTCGTTTACTCCCCTATAAAAATAACATTATTACATGCGGACAAGATGGAGCAACTCACATTGCATAGTTGTAAACGTTTTTCGAGTTTGCACTTTCGTCAGGAGAAGATCCGTGTTGCCCACACCAGAATCGTGGATGCACTGACTGCCGCTCGTTCTAAAAAAAGTAGTTAGACAGCCGATATAATAAACATACATTAGGTGATATGTTTAGCGGGGCGAGGACGATGTTGTCGCCGGCAAAAGGAGACTCCTCGTGGCTCTTCTCCATTAGAGTGGAAGAAGCATCCGTGGAAGCGGATCCATTGTTGTTGATGGAGAAGAGATGAACTCCATTCCCGTTTGCCTTCCCATTCGCGGGGGAAGGGCTCTGATCACTGAACCCTATCACCATGCCTCAGGTGCATTCGAGGCGCTGCCAACGATGCCCTTCCCCTGAAACCAACATAGCATCGATTGCCACGCTAGAGAAAAACGCGCAAGTTGGAGCAACTTCAAAACCGAACATCCGCGGACTCGATGGAGGTAACGGAGATGAGCAGTCAAGTATGCTTTTATAGCGCGATAAGCTTAAATATATCGAATAACAACCGCTCAATAATATTAACTGAATGTCGGCAAGATCCAGAGAGATGAGCGCTGAAAAGACAACTGGAGCTCGAAGTGCGTCAACAATCGTTGGCGCTCCCTTGTAGTAATTGGAGCTGGAGCGCGTGCTATGTCGGAAAGTTTACAGCTAAATGAATCACCTGGCTTTCTAAAGTTGTTTATAAACTAGTGGATTCCACGAATATGTACATGTACAAAAAATTGCGAAGTTTAGCGATTTGTTATAGGCGTCGCTGGCTAGGAGGTGGCACGAGGAAGTTGAAAATCGTTTCTCGGCTTAGTTTTTGTTTGCATTCTGTACCATTTTCGTCAACAAAAATTTTATTAACAAAAAGAAAAAAATCAGAAAGGCTTGTTTTCACGTTTCAAGCTATGCACCAACTTCGTCGTGTGAAGCCAGGAATCCTGACCCCGCCCATTTACTAAACGCAGTAGTGAATATTATCTATCGCCGAACAAGGCCCACGATTAATTGATTTGTATGA
>JACMIG010004193.1:0-10717 GCA_014805385.1 Levipalatum texanum
CCCCCCCCCCCCCCCCCCCCCCCCCCCCCCCCCGACCCCCCCCCCACCCCCCCCCCCCCCCCCCCCCCCCCCCCCCGCCCCCCCCCCCCCCCCCCCCCCCCTAATCAATGAGTCTCGTCCAGGCAATCGAAAAACGCCGCCCTTTTTCGCTGATCTTCAATGGGCAGATCAGATCTGTGTCCCCGACCGAGAATATGCAAACTCAAAGACTTTTTCAACTTAAAAACGGATCTATTGGTGTTGAATTTATGGCGAGACAAATAGAACAATCCATGATTGTTCGGTCCTGGAGCAGGACGATCACCACGCTGTCGCGCCTTGCTCCTGACTTTGGAAGATCATAGAATAAAGGTGAAAATGTAATAATAGGATTTTCAAACAAGATATATCGTGGCGTGAAGTGATAAAAGCTCCTTTAATCAGAAAAATACAGCGAATGAACCATTTCGAAACGAATTCTTCGAATGCGAATTAGCAAGGACGAATCATGGATTTGACGGACTCATCCACTTGATCATATTTCACTTCTCCAATTGTGTCGAGGATGCTCTCGCCATCAACCACTAGGCCGAACGGAAGATTTACGTAAATAGTGTTAGTAACTTACAAAAGTAAATATTGCTCATAACGGAATCTAAAGCAAGTAACAATTACCTGTCTTGGTCGTCGTAAGTGTCCAAGCGTTATCTATGTCTTCCTTCGTATTTAACGGAGTTGTGAATGAAAACTCCGCGAAATTAAAATTGGCTTCGAGTTGATCGGGGTACAGAACGTACCATTTCCTCGTTCGAGGAAGTTTCTGAAAGCAACAAACAAATTATTATTTAATTTAGATTTCGTTGTAAAACGAATCAACTTTTTAAATAATAAAAATAACAGTCTAATATTTTGTTTTATATTTAACCTCAAGTAATTGTGTCGTGAGCTCGGGAAATTCATCGGTGAAGAGGCGAACTCGAACGACGCCGAAACCTTCCATATCGACAGCGATGAATACCTTCAAGCAGATTTTAGTCCGCGTTTTGCTAACAGGATTCCTGTTCGCAAAATACCTGATGCATTTGTGGAAAAAGCAGAATACTGTGACATAAGAGGGGTGCAATTAAAAAGTACTGTGTAGTAAATCTCACCTGCCTGTAGAGTGCACTCTTTCGTGCAGGGAGTGCACTTTACAGGCAGGCGAGATTTAGTACACCAAACATTTAAATTGCACCTGATCGCTATTTGCTCACCTTCTCCCCTGGCAATTCTCCGGCCGATCGCCTCGTCAGAAGCCTGGCGACTTCCACATTCGTGATCTGGTCGAAGAGTCGCAGATGCAGCTTTGCCGCCTCCTTCACAGGAATCGATGTTACGATGTGTTTCTGCAAAAATAGTATTTATCAAATACATATTTTTTTGAAAAAGGAAATATACTAAAAAAATGTAAAACCATACAAATCTGCGTCTTTCGATTTTCGCAACTTTTTTCTTTTCTACTCTTGGAAACATTGCTTCGCTTGCCCAAAGGTGGGATTAGGGGACTCGGAACGGTTTATAGCAAAGGATAAAAGACTCACGGCGAGACCGATGCAGTTGTGCTGGGAAGCTCCTATGAGCCACTCTTCCTTCGTCGTTTCGTCCTTCGGAATGGGCAGAGAAGCGATGCGATCCTTCAGATACTGGCAGAGGTTGCGATCAGCAACAGCGAGTGCTGCCATGGCGTTTTCTGAACAACGGAAATTGTAATTGAAATTACAACTCCTTTGCCCAAAGTGAAATATCTTTGTCAGGGTGACGTAGTTTATAAGCGTTAGGATTTCCATTGGGTTATTAAACCGAAAATATAAAGAAAAACACCGCTTGGCAAGTTGGCACTGTCGACAGTACGCTCGCATACAGACTGATTTTTCGGCTCCGCTCCGCGAAGTCGAAAGGGACGGAAAGTCTTTTACACACCTTTCTCAATCGGCAAGCCTCGTTGGATCGCGCGATGGAGGATGTCGACCTCCTGAGCATCATGAATTTATAGCAAGAGGGGAAATGAATCGCACCTCGGCAGTGAAGGTGTCCAGATTCACGCGATCCCTACCAGATTCGGCGAATGAACCGTAGAGAAGGGCACGGAAGAATTCGGAATGAAAGCACAGAAGCTAGAATTTAGAATATGAGACACTCCCTACTAAAAAGTCTGGTGCAGTAAACTTTGCCTGTAAAGCGCACTTCGTGCACACAAGAGTGCACTATGTGTACAGGGGAACCTTACTACAACCAACTTTTTAATTTAAAGACCCTTATGTAAAACTAACTTCACGCGAGAAATGAAAGTCGATGCCCTCTGCACGGATGTTGACGGTGTGAAGGGAGTACAAGCGATCTGACAGCATTCTTGATCGAGGGAGAGGAAAGGCCATCTGTGAAATTCGATTGCATCACCATTGAATAGTTTCAAACCTTTGCTTGGTCCGAGCTGCACGTTTTGGTCAGAGGCTGTTCCTCCTTTTTCGGAACCTGAAGAATGTATTGTAGAGAACCCGAAGCTTTCTAATTCCCACGCCCGGACAACCCCAATGACGGACTGCGCTGGATTTTGATCTACCTACTTGAGCCCCGTTTCATAGCCAATTGAATCACACGTGTCATGGAAAAGGGCTCGAGGAGGTAGATCAAAAGTTCGGCATTGGGGTTGTCTGGGCGTGGGAATTAGAACGCCTCTGGTTCTCTACAATAATCACGATCGTGTTCAACTTTCTGGGATGTACCTGATACAGGAGGAAGAGATCTCGAAGGCAGCGGTTGTGTTGGCACCTTCTTCTTCGGCGCGATCGAAAAAGTTTTGTTTGTGAAACATCATCCATCAAAATAAGAAAGAGAAATAAAAAGAGCAGACTCTAACCTTGAAGCAACTGAACATGATCATGCGAAATGTCGTTCAATCATCCATTCACATCATGAAAAAACAAACAGTCGGTCTGATTTTGATGACAGTCAATAAGATCACTGAAAAATTTAATATTCTTTTCGACGAAATCGGCAAAGCATGCCATGTGGAGTGCAAAAACGGTGCTTGTAGGTAGGTGAATGGGGATTATTATGCGAGGTTCACTCCATCTCACAAAATGCTGAACGAAAGACAAATCTTGTAAACCTTGCAAAGAATCCCTGGACGATTTTGTTTTCGCCGCGGTTAAAGATTTCTCGTTTTTCGAGATTTTATTTGAATCTATCGGTGTATATATGGATTCACTTTACTCCCCAGTTCATTCGCTTTCCGACCAACCAAGAGATGCGCCTCCACCACCTCCTTGGAATTGTTCTTGGACTCGCTGTCATCACTCAGGCTCAGATTGTACCTCCCTTTTCCTACTTGTTCTCCTCACCATTTTACAGGGTGTCGGAAGCAAGGTAATAATATCTGGTTGCTTTGATTGCGGACAGAAGTCTTACCCGGGATATGGAGGTCAGCCCGGAGGCCGAATAGCAATCATTCCCGGCGTTAGCGGTGGACAGAAGTTTGATCGCGGCTACGGTGGGCAACAGGGCGGCCAACAGTCCAACCCCGCATATGGAGGACCTCCTGGAAACGGAATGTCGGGAGGGATCGTTCCTCTTCGCAAGCCCCCAGCTAATTAATTAAACCACTTTGTTTTGCTACTCGACGTTACTCTATTCGTATTGCGTAAGATAAATATTTTACTTGAATGTTTCTGAAAGAACGTTGACTCCGACTTCCCTGAAGAGTTTTTGCCAAATTCCATATCGTACAGTCGTTAAATTCTGAGAAATGAGTTGAACAGTTTCAAAAGTTTACAACCTTTGAATCAGAATATCTCGAGAAATACTGCAAGAGAAATCGAGGTCATTTTCACTTCCAACAGCCCAATCCCGGCTATGGAGGACAGAGGTGTTATTGTGCAGCACCACAGAACTTCTAAAAGACTTGTGCTCGTTAGCAGACAGTTCTGTTTGTATCTTTGAGGAGAAAAGGTATCTATGGCTGAAATTTGGAATGCTATTTGATCCTGGGTTCCATCCGAAGTATGTCAAAAATAGCCATAGATTCCGTATTAGCGCTGAGATATGGGATGCGGAATTTTTGCAAGCGGAACGGGAAATTCGAAGTTCTGTGGTGCTGCACAATACCCTGGATTCGGCGGTCAACAGTCCTACTCCTGCAATGGAGGAGAGCCCGGAGTCCAGACATCTTCGCAACGTCCAGCTGAAGAGTTAAATAACCACTTTGTTTTGCTACCCGATGTTATTCGCTTTTGTAAAAATAAATATGTACATTGTATGAACGTTTATCGATAAACATTATCGTATCCAAAGAAATTTGTTAAAATCCCATTGTGTACAACCAGAAATGTTTTTGAAACATTTGAGAAGTTTATAATCTTAAATCTCGAGAAGTACTGTAAGGAGGAACATTTGTTAATTGCAGCCTCCTCGATAAAATCTGCGAAAAATTCTACAAATTTGATTTCGCCTCGGTCAAAGTTTACTCGTTTTTCGAAATTCTCTTTGATTCCATCGTCGTATAAAAGGATTCACTCTGCTCCACAATTTTCGCCTAACAGCAAACCAAGAGATGCGCCTTCACCACCTGCTTGGAGTTGTTCTTCTCCTCGCTTTCCACGCTCACGCTCAGATAGTACTGTTTTCCCCTACTTCTTCTCCTCATCCTCTCTTTATCTCCACTTCAGGGTGTCCCCGGAGGCATCCCAGGCATATTTATCTGTGGACTATCACCGATGATTCTTAACCAATATGGCATGCCAATTGTAGGTACCCCGAAACCCCAACCCACAGGTCAGCTTTCAGGCCCAGGAAGTAACCTGGCTATACTGGAATTGCAGAGCAGAAAGGCGGACTCCCCGGCCAGCAACAGCAGGCCAGACCCGAATATGGCGGTAACCCTTTCGTAGGGAAACCCGTAGGCCAGCAGCAATACCCTGGATACGATGGGCAGCAGGGTGGGAAGCAGCGTTACCCCGGCTATGGAGTACAACCTGGAGGCCAGCAGGCATACCAAGGATATGGAGAACAACAGGGAGGACTGCAGAATCCTGGGTACGGCGGCAAGCTTGGAGGTCAGCAGTTGACAAATCAGAGACGTTGTCTCTGATTTGTCAAAAAGGTTTTCCAGTGTACATGACTTGTCGATAACGTTTGCGAAAAAAATTTATTCGTGATTCACGACCAAATTCTACAAAACGAAGAGAACCAAACAATGTTGGCGATCAATGGGTAATTAAATTCGCTCTACAAAACGGTGCTGCCCATGGGGCAAATACTATTGATGCTCAATGATGAATTCAAGCAATATGAAATCTAGAACTTGTCGGCGAAGTTGGTGTTGCCCATGACGACGCACGTTCCGCGGAGAGCGATAACATTCTTCTGGTACGCGAGGCACTGGCACGTACGCATGAGTGAGTGGGCGATCTGAGGGGATTACGGTATGTTTAGGAGTACGGTATGCTAGATGTACGGTATAAGAGTAGTACGGTATGCATCTCACCTTGATGTTTTTCTTGGTGCAGGAGATCATCGTGTCCTTGAAGTCCTGGACGGCCGGCTGCGTTATGGTGCACCTGCAGATACAGTAATCAAACAATGTTCCCGATCGCAAACTGGTCCCAAAATAATCGCGAACTGACTTCTTCTCCGCGATGCAGGAGTACATCTTCTGGTGGACGCAGTGCTTGGTGGCCGTGAAGAAGGCTTGGAAGTGGTCGTAGAACTCGGCCGACTTCTTCCTACAAAGATTCTTATTTTCCCGAAATTCATTTCCAAGGGTCGGATCAGTATTTGGCCTCAAAGCAGCCAAAAAAATTAAAGAGACTTACTGCCAGTCGGGGAGGGTGTCGCGGTTAGCGGTGGAGGCGTAGGGGAAGGCAGTGAGGTGATCAACCGACTTCTGCTCAAGGACCGCGCTGGACGAGGCATTGGCAGCGCACCTGGAATTAATATATTTCAGTTTGCGATCCGCTCGCAGTCAAAGATTCCAAAATTCGACAAAATTGCTCACGAGTTGTTGAAGCTCTTGAAGAGGCAGGACTCGGCTTCCATGAGTCCCGTGATGTCCTTCTCGAAGCAGGACAGGTAGTCGGACGTCGACTTGGCGGTGCCGAAGGCCTGCAAAAGTACGGTGGGTGATCACATACTGATTCTGATGCAATCGCAAACTGATCTAATTCCGACTGCAGACTGAAAATGCCCCCATACTTACATTCAGGTTCTCCTTGGCAGCGGCCATGCATTCACTCATTGATCCGAGCGCAGAGAGTCGGCACTCGTTGGCCTCGACGCAGGAGCACTGGCGAATCTGAAAGGGGAATAATAATTAATATTTTTCTGGACTCGCAAAACAGTAATTGAAAAGAGAAAAAAATTTTTTTCGGGATAATAAACGTTTTCGATTAAGCTTACAGTAATGGGGAGGACGGGAGCGATCACGGCGGCTTCGGTCGTGGCTGCTTCCGTGACCTCCTCGACGGCCTTGTCCTCGGTCACGACCTCGCTGGCCGACGTAGTCTCGATGGTGGTGGTGGCGGCACTGTCGGCAGCGGTGGTCTCGGTGACTGTTTTGATGGTGCATCGACATCCTTCAGTAGCTGCCTCGGTCGGAGTGAGCGTTGCCTCCTGAGGAGATCATTGAGTTCCCGTGATTTATTCTGTTCTATCCTCCCATTGAATGGTCTCTATCCTACAGTATGCCGGCCACAAAGTGGCAAGAAAAGGCAGTGTACCTCAGTCGTCGACTCGATCGCAGCTTCGGTGGTCGCTTCCGTGACCTCGGCACATGAGCACTTACAATTCTGAAGGGAAAAGTTATGGGAAAAGACATTTTTCCGTGAAAATAACTTTAATACGGTAGTATGTGAGAACGTTATTATGGTACATACGTCAGTCGTCGGTTCGGTCGCAGCGTCGGTGGTCGATTCCGTGGCAGCCTCGGTGGATGCGAAAGTCGTCGTCTCGACAGCCGACTCAGTAGAGGTGGTAGCTTCCGTGGCAGCAGCTTCTGTGGTCTGAAAGGTGCTGAATAATAAGTCAAATTAAAAATATAAACTTAATATAAAAATAACTAATTAAATTAAAATATAACAATAAAATGATATATTGTTGCTTACCGTAGTCTCAGCGACGTTGGTCGTGGATTCCTCGGTGGCTGCGGGCTTCCACAGGGGCGTCTCTTCAGTGGCAGCTCCGGTAGTCGTCTCGACCAATGTCGTCGTCTCGATGGCGGGCTCCGCGATGGTGGATGTTTCCGTGGCCTGAAAGGTGCGAAATAGAAAATTCAAAATGAAAAAAAATTATAAGAATAAAATAATAATAAATAATTGTTGCTTACCGTAGTCGCTGCGATGGTGGTCGTTGGTTCCTCGGTGGCTGCGGTCTTCCACAGGGGAGTCGTCTCCGCCGGCTGAACGGAGTGGGTTTAATTAATATTAATAACTAAATAAAAATATAAACGACTATAAAAATATTGAAAATTTTTTTTTAAAAAATGAAAAATAAACTTACATCAGTAGGCAGGACAACAGCAGGGGCTGCGGTCGCGGTCCCGATGAGCAGGGCGAAGAGAAGGAAATTGGAGAACTTAGACATCTTGAAGATGGGAGCTCTGAACTGACTGGGTAAGTCGAATGAGCTGTCCTTATAAGGAGAACCGGCTGAGCTCACGGGGACAAGACAAGTGAAACATTGCGCCTTAGGGCTGGTTGAATCCATCCTTAAACGTCTGCCGTCTCTTCATTCGTCTATTCTCTCACACATTCTACCAACCCTATTGCACCCCCTGATGATGTCTCGTCGAAGATTTAGCGCCATGGCAATGACTCGCACCTCGGCTAGGAAGCAAACCGGCCAAAGATGAACTAGTTTAAAGAACGACTGGAAAGAATTTCTTGGTAAAATGCCAAACCCAGTCCTTTAAGGACACAAACACAAAATAGACACGAAAATATACAAAGGGATGTTGAAGAATATTTACAGAATCATGTGTACAGCAAAGATCATTCAGATCCAAGTCAAGGTCTCGGAGCCTTTCTCCATCGTTCGAACTCCTTCAGTGCTGTCTCCCTGAATTTATTTCCTCATTAGCAATATTCGAAATGTTCAAGCGCAGAGACAAAAAGAGGAGAGAGATCAGCCACCGATGTGTAAACGCTGAGACGGTATTCGAAGTTTCGCAAAACTTCTCATGCAAAACTTCTCATTCTCATGAAGACTTCTCATGCGAGCGAGAATTATAAGAGTCAATCACCGAAGTGTCAAAGACGTTCTTTCCAAAGAGTGACCAGAATGGAGTCTCAAAGGATAGAAATTTCTTTGATTCAGAATTTCTCGTGAAACATTGCAATAGGAACCCAGGAAATATCTGCATAATTTTCTTCGATGAAACCAAAAAGTCCAGGACCGCTTCGTTTACAATTGGTTAAAGATTGCTTGTTTTTGAAATTTCCTTCGTTATCTTCACAGTATAAAAGGATGAACGCCGCTCCCCAGTTCATTCGACTTCTAACCAACCAAGAATGCGCCTTCACCACCTACTTGGAGTTGCTCTTGGGCTAACCGCCCTTGCTCAGGCTCAAACAGTACTTCCCTCTCACTTCTTCACCTTCTGGATTGCAGCAGCCGTACCAGTATGCCCTGCGACCGATAGGCGGCCCCCCTCACGAAGGACGCATACCTGGAGGAGGAAACCCATTCATTGGACAGTCGAACGGGAATGGCCAGCGAGTGATCGCTCAGCAGCTGGGGGCAGGCCGCACGGAGGCATGAGTGGAGCCCAACCCGTAGGCCAGATCGGGCTGAACTATGGAGCTCCCATCATGCAACAACTGCTTTCTGCCAGGCCCATATATGGCCCTCAGGGTCAGCAGCGTTATCCCGGCCATGAAGGATAGCGACGCTACCCTGGAAGTAAGGGGTACCCTGGATGCAAACCTCCACTCAGAGAGTACTGATGAATAAAAAAAAACCTCGCTGATTTGCTATCCGCTGCTTTTAAATTTTGGCAATGATAAATGCTTACATACATGTTTTTGGAAGATTGATCCTGGTACCACCTTCATTCTGATGCTGAACTTCAGCAGAATTCATAATTGGAAGGGCGTGGGCCATGATTCTGGGGGTGCAATATTTCCCGAGAAACTTCTCATTGGATACAATACATCTCTTTCACTCCCACGTGTCCGACTCTGAGCCTGTGACCTTTATGCACGCCCTCCACACGTTCTTCTCTCATTGAGACAGGTCTGTGATGTGACTCCATCGGAGTATATTTTGCAGCGTGCACTTTATGGTCTAGCATGAATGTTAATTTTGGCCATCTTCTAGGAAAGCACCATTTCTCTAGTTCTGAGTCCATTTGGTCCACGGTGCACCCCGGACTTGAGGTGTCATCGGAGCTAAGTTTTGCAGGGTGCACTTTATGGTCTCGCAATTTATTTTGGTTCTAAATTCTGTCATGGAAAAACTTGTTTGAGTGTCGACGCTTCCGCTTGGTTCAGTGTTGTATTATCGATGTCAAAATTTTATGGTATCTGAGCCTAGACCTGTGAAACAAAGTTATTCCATCTGTGGACCTCTTTGAGAAGGATGCATTATTTCCTGATTTTCTCATTTACTTCGTTTTGCGGTCGACCCAGTATATGGGAAAGTTCGTTTGGTCTCGCTATGATTTTTAAGCCTGTTTTCATGATAGCGTCCTTGATACTGATGTAGACGACTATTAGTTTCCTTCAGGTTATGTGCTCGACCTAAGCACGCTCGTGGTGTTTTGGTTTGCTTCCACTTCAAAAAGTCAGCCATATTACCTGATGTTTCCTGATGTATTTCCTGAGCTCATTCATCCATGTTCAGCGCGACCAATGAACCTCAATGATCTCTGCCAGGAAGTTATATTTGACGGTGTTTTGTGCGCTCGTTGGGCATGTTTATCGTTCCTGGTCCAGTCTTGAGCTGGTGAGACGCTTCATGGTTTCTTGATACAAGTCCGCGAAAAAAGCCGATTCCATGTTCTGACATAATGGACCTCTGTGATATCTCACGCGTTGTTATGGTTTCCCGTGAGCTCAATACTTGAATCCGCACACACTTCCATGTATCTACGTGTTAAAATGTATGCCTAATCTTGTCCTGGGCTATTTAGACACGCCGCGTTTGTCTCGTTTCTCCAAGGATAAAATCTATCGTTCCTCATTCAGTCCCGATGGATCTCCACACGCAGTACATCGTATGTGCTTCCATCGCTGCACCTTCAACGCTTCTCTACATCCGAGTTCTCATTGTAATCGTCAAAAATATGAACCATCCGCTTTTCGGAGCCTTCTTCTTCAAGATCGCTCTATCACAGGTGATTCAAGCACTTCCTTAAACATGACTACGACCTAATTTATAACAATCTCTATGGCTCCAGCTGGGCCAAAAGCTATTTCCTATAAAATCAATTAAAATTAAAAATTATGCAGTCCTTCTTCGACTTGCTCTTCCTGCCCAACTTCTTTTTCTTGTCCTTCTCGAACACGCAACCGCCCGCTTTCGAATGGCTACTCTCGACTAATGGTATACAGTCCCGCACATTTGCGAACCCCAATTGCGCTCGCCGCTGCGCGCCGCGCACAGCGCGGCGCAGCATTGGTGAATAACGAGCTGTGAAAGCATGTTTCGAATTTCTTTGTATTTTTCTGTGGTTCTTATGGGTCCAGGCTACCGATATACACCTCAA
>JACMIG010004194.1:0-10716 GCA_014805385.1 Levipalatum texanum
ACCAGAACTGGAGACCAAACAGAATTTATCCGCGTTCTGACCTTCAGGTAAGTCGTGGATCCTACATGTTCAGTACTGCATTGCAGAAATGGAGAAGAGTGCATACTATTCGATACTGACTCACCCAACGACATAAATTGGCGCTGGAACTGCAATGGAAATGCGATAAGCATTACTTACCGCGACTCAAACACCGGAACGGCAATAACCTACAAAAATGGATCTTTTCTAGCCGAGAATGTACGTCTCTCGCCCCCTTGTTCTTTGATCAACAAATTTCAGATCACATCAACACGGGAAGGGCTTCGACGCTTCATTCGGGCGGGGGGTTCCGATTATTTTTACTATAACAATGAGATAGTTGTCCGAAATTCGTCACATGCTTCACTTCATTGGAATCTTCTTCCTGGTTGCCGCGGTTATTTTGTACAAGTTTTAGGCCATCACATTGCAATTTGTCAAGTGTTTGATGAATCCACAACCCTGGTAGCTTATGAGCTCGATAATGGTGCATATCGAGAAAGTGGTCATGTTTCCGTTCCCTTCAAAACTTACTCTGTCACTGCGCTAGGTGTAAATTATATCGTTTTGCTAGGACTCTCAGAATTAGCAGTTATTGACCTCACTCGAATGGAAACTGCTAGATTTTCCTTCACCCGAGTTCCTGGAAATTTCCACAGACTCGCCGCTCGAGTTTTTGGAAACGATATTGCGGAATTCTACTTCTCCGCTCGTCGCGAAGACCAATGCTACATCCACAAGGCATCGCTGCCTCTTCAAATGCTCAGAGCACGGTTTGAATCCGAGAGAGTCGCCAAGGTAATAGCCAGTCAGAAAAATTCGCATCATGAAATGTTTCAGAGATTCAGAGCTCTCGAATCTGAGAAATTTGGAAATGCGAAGGAAAAAATCAATTCGTTCACTGATCAAGAGGCAAGTTGTTATCAAATTCATCTCAACGCAAAATTTCATAATTTCCAGCTGGCCGACTCGTTGGCATTAGTGGATACTATATCGGCTGGGGATTCCACAGAACAAGAGCCTGCAACTGATGACACCATCAAGGGATCTTCCCTATCAGACTTGGAACAAGTAGGGAATCGTGATCGAAGACATTATGGCCGCTGGATTCTTCAGATAAACGCGGCTCTCGAACTGGAAAATGCAGAGGCGAAGAAGAAGGCGAAAGTGATGGAAGAACGAATGGCAGCACTCGAGGCAATGGTCGCCCAGTTCATAAGAAGTGATTCAAATGAGTCTTTTCAGTATTGTAGTTTGATTGTTTGTTCGGTAATGATCCTATGTAGATTAGCATTATTTCCTGATTTGATATAAATAGTTGTTTTGTTCCTGATGAAGGTTGATTTCATCTAGAAGTAAAAGAAGGAACTTCCATGTGTGTCACCTAAAAAATCGTGGATTCGCGTAATGCACCAGTTGAATATTCTTCGGTTCCTTTCCGGCATTACCAGCCGATATGGCAATTATTATATTCTCTAGAGCAGAGAAGCGTCACGGGACAATGCCAAGGCAATCGATGGCCGCTAGATTGATAAGGATGGTTCATTCCACATCGCTTCTCCGTTTCGACGTGCCTCACACTTCCCGTAAAATCTTCCACCTTTTTCTTCACATTGTTCGCTTCAGCGCATGATTGTATTGGTTTTCCGTGTCAAAAAACTTCAAACATGCAATTCGTCAGATGGACGAACCACCTTCACTCACGTTCCAACCGTTTCTAAATGGAGAAAGCAAAATTTTCCCCAAAGGCACTGGCGCAATATGTTTCCTGGACAGTAATCCTGATCTTCTGCACATCAGGATCCTAATCAGACCTGGAGACCAAACAGAATTTATCCGCGTTATGACCTTCAGGTATGTTGTTGATCCTACAGGTTCAGTACTCCATTGCAGGAATAGTGCGGACATTATTCGAGACTGACACACTCAATGACGAAAACTGGCACTGGCAGTATAATGGAAATACGATAAGTATTACTTACTGCGACTTAAACACCGGAATGGCAATCACATACAAAAATGGCTATTTTCAAGCCGAGAATGTATGTCAATCGCCCCTCGTTCTTTGATATACAAATTTCAGGTCACATCTACACGGGAGGGGCTTAAAAACTTCATTCGGGCGGGAAGTTTCGACTATTTTTGCTACGGCAAGGATATAGTTGCCCAAAATTCGTCACAATCTTCACTGCATTGGAATGCTCTTCCCGGTTGTCGGGCTCATTTTTTTAGAGTTTTGGGCCAGTGCATCGCAATTTGTCAAGTGTTTGATGAATCCACGACCGTTGTTGCTTACGAGTTCCATCATGGTGCTTATCGAGAAAGAGATCATGCATCCGTTCCCTTCAAAATTTCCAAGGTCACCACGCTAGGCGCAAATTACATCGTTTTGCTAGGACTCTCAGAATTAGCAGTTATTGACCTGACTCGAATGGAAACTGCTAGGTTTGCCATCTCCACAATCCCTGGAAACTACAACGGAATAGCCGCTCGATTTATTGGGACGACATTGCCGAAATCTACATCTCCGCTTATCAAGAAGACCAATGCTACATCCACAAGGCATCGCTGCCTCTTCAAGTAATCGCAGCATGCGTTGAATCGCCAAGATGCGTCAAGGTAGTCAGTCAGAAAACAATTCATCGAGTTTTTACTTGCAGTGCATCCTCGATCTCACGAATCGTTTGCAGACACTGGAAATGTCGTTGGTATTAGTAGATGCTGTATCGGCTGGGGATTCCACAGAACAAGAGCCTGCAACTGATGACACAATCATGGGATCTTCCCTGTCAGAACTGGAAAAAGTAAGCAACCGTTAAATAAAGACCTCTGGCTTCTTCAGAGAAACGCGGCTCTCGCACAAGAAAAGAAGGAAAAGGCTGAAATGAAGACGAAAATAAAAGTGTTGGAAACGGCCCTTGCTCAAGAAAAGAAGGAGAACTCCGCCACGAAGGAGACCGTCGCCAATCTCCAGGCGAGCTTGGAAACACTCGAAAGAAAATACAGCAATGTTCTTATCGCGGTATGTTTCATTCTTCTGATTCCGTAATACTTCATTCTTTTCAGCTCTCGAGGAAGTAGTCGGAACTTGGTTAAAGAAGGACTGGCAGGAACTTCTTGGCACTATGCCAATCTAAACGGGGTTCATAGGCCCATAAGTATGGGAATGCACCGTTTTGAATAATGCACCGTTTTGAATACGCATATGAACAAATACAGCAATTTAGATGGACAAAATGCCAAGAACTTCCTGCCAGAAGTTCTTTATCATGCCGTATCAAAAGGGAATATTCGTTTCCGCTGCATCTTTTGTATATTTTGTAGATCTTTGCTTGCTCTTGCTTGTCATTTCAATCCATTAAAAACAATGATGCTTATTACAGTAAATTTTTCCGCACTGTAATTTCACCACAGTGGAAGTTCGAGATGCCCAGCGAAAGTTTTTAATGGATTGATGGATTTAATGGATTGGGAAGTCGATGCCTTCGTTCCGATACATCGCATTGTCGGCTGAATAGCATTCCAGCATTGTCCTGCTCACGTTCTCTTGTTCCCTTTGTGGAGGAGAAGAGGGGGAAGATGCCAGCAACTTGTTCATCTTTCGTACTCAACTAACGGGGACTCACATCTCCGATCGACTGCCATTTCCCCTCCTTCGCCTCTTCTTTTCCCGATGAACCATTGGCCGTGAACAGATTGGGAGTAAAACCAGGAGGGACGGGGACACGTTCAGTCGAGGCATCGAGACAGATGTCTCGTTTGTTCGTGCCACTTTTACTGTTCTCTTCGGGGTTAGTGGACGCCAAATCATCGCAGCTCTGTGCGCTGTCAATATCGATGAAAGATTCGTGTGACACGGCCATGACGGGGCACTTCTATGGATCGTGAAAGATAACAGTTTTATGCTCGCTGCTTCATTGCATCTCTGTGTGCGTGGTTCCCTCAAAAAACAATGGTCGTTTCAAAAAGAGTTCGTTAGACTTCACTGCCGTAGTATGTCTGTCGATATCGGTCGTATACTTTACAAATTTCAAGTTCCATCACGAGGAACTGTCCTTCAATCGGCTGGGGGTTCCAAGTATCTTCACTATCTTGTGAAGATTATATTGTTCTGTTATTTCACCGGTTATTATATTCTCGAGAGCAGAGAAGCGTCATGGGACCATGCCAAGGCAATCGAAGACATCAGAAAGATAAGGAAGGTTCATTCCACGTCGCTTCACTGTATCGACGTACCTCACACTTCCCGTAAAATCTTCCGCCTATTCTTCACATCGTTCGATTCAGCGCATGATTGTGTTGTCTTTCCGTATCCAAAAACTTCAAAATGTAATTCATCAGATGGACGAACCACCTTCACTCTCTTTTCAACCGCTTCCAAATGGAGAAACCAAAACTTTCACGAAAGGCACTGGCCTAATTTGTTTCCTGGCCGGTCATCCTGATCTTCTTCTCGTCGAGAGAATGATCAGAAATAGAGACAAGACCAAATATATTCGCGTCCAGAACTTCATTTAAGTCATTGGTCCGATGTGCTCACAATCAGTATTCCACTACAGAAATGGAAAACGGTGCACATTATTCGAGACTGACTCCCCCAATGACGAAAACTGGCGCTCGCGGTGTAATGGAAATGCGATAAGCATTACCTACCGCGAGTCGAACACCGGAACGGCTATAACCTACAAAAATCGATATTTTCAAGCCGAGAATGTACGTCTCTTGCCCCTCGTTCTTTGATCCACAAATTTCAGGTCACAGCAACACGGGCGGCGCTTTTTAACTTCATTCGGGCGGGGAGTTCCGACTATTTTCGATACGAAAATGAGATAGTTGCATCAAATTCGCCACAAACTGCGCTGCAGCTGAATATTCTTCCCGATTGCCGTGGAAATGATGCCGTTGTAGTGGGTCACTACATCGCAATTTATCAACTGTTTGATGCATCCACAACCCTGGTAGCATATGAGCTCGATAATGGTGCTTATCGAGAAAAAAATCATGCATCAGTTCCCTTCAAAGCTCCCATTGTCACCACGCTAGGCGCAAATTATATCGTTTTGCTAGGACTCTCAGAATTAGCAGTTATTGACATAACTCGAATGGAAATTGCTAGATTTGCATTCACCCAAGTTTCTGGAAAAATCGACGGATTCGCGGCTCGATTTCTTGGGGACGGTACTGCCGAAATCTACTTCTCCACTCTTCGTGAAGACCAGTGCAACATCCACAAGGCTTCGCTGCCTCTTAACGTGTTGAGAGCACGTTTTGAATCGGCGAGAGTCGCCAAGGTAATCAATCAGAAAGCAATTCAACCAATTTTTACTTGCAGTGCATCCTCGATCTCACGAATCGTTTGCACACACTGGAAATGTCGTTCGCATTAGTATCTGCTGTACCTGCTGGAGATTCCACGGAACAAGAGCCTGCAACTGATGACACCATCACGGGATCTTCCCTGTCAGAACTTGAAAAGGTAGGGAGGGAATCGTGACAGAAGACATTAAGGCCGCTGGATTGTTCAGAGGAACGCGGCGCTCGAAAGGGATAACGCAGAGGCGAAGAAGAAGGCGAAATTGATGGAAGAACGAGTGGCAGCACTCGAGGCAATGGTCGCCCAGCTCATGAAGAAGTGATTCAAATGAGTCTTTTCGGTATTGTAGTTTGATTGTTTGTTCGGTAATGATCCTATGTAGATTAGCATTATTTTCTGAGTTGATATAAATAGTTGTTTTGTTCCCGATGAAGGGTGATTTCATTTAGCAGTAAAAGAAGGAACTTCCACGAGTGCGGAAAGAATATCGGGGATTTGCGTAATGCAGCAGTTGAACATTCTTCGATTACCTGACGATATGGCAATTATTATATTCACGAGAGCAGAGGAGCGTCATGGGACAATGCCAAGGCAATCGAAGGCCCCAGAAAGATAAGGATGGTTCATTCCGTGACGCTTCTCCTCTGTATCGACGTGCCTCACAACTCCCGTAATATCTTCGGCCCTTTCCTTTACATCGTTCGATTCAGCGCATGATTGTACTGTTTTTCTGTATCCAAAAATTTTAAACATACAACGCATCAGATGGACGAACCACCATCGCTCGCATTCCAACCGTTTCCTAATGGAAAAGGCAACGCTTTCCCGAAAGGCGCGTTGTACTGATTTTCTAAAGACTTCAAAATGCAATTCATCAGATGGACGAACCACCTTCACTTACGTTCGAAAAGTTTCCAAATGGAGACTGCGATACTTTCCCGAGTGGCGCGTGGGGAATTTGTTTCCTGGACAACCATCCAGATCTTCTTCACTTCGAGAGAAGGATCAGGACTATAAAGCAAACCAGTTTTATTCGTTTCCAGAGCTTCATGTAAGACATTGGTTCGATGCGCTCAGCATTCCATCAACACGGGAGGCGCTTCAAAACTTCATTCGGGTGGGAAGTTCTGACTATTTTCACCAAGGAGAGATAGTTGCATCAAATTTTGCCACATGCTTCGTTGCAATTGAATATGCTTCCCGGTAGCTCGAGTTATTTTGTCCAGGTTGTGGGCCCGTATATTGCAATATGCCAACTGTTTGAAGAATCCACAACCCTGGTAACTTATGAGTTCGATAATGGTGCATATCGAGAAAGAGATCATGTTTTCGTTCCCTTCAAAACATGTGGATTTTTGCTCCACTTGCATGAAATTACAATCCAGATATCTACCTATAGTTGAGTGTTAAAAACTTCATTGTTTATGGAATAAATCGATGACAAGCAATATGTAGCAAGAAAATATCTACAAAAACGAAAGATGCAGCGGATAGGAATATTATCTTTTGATTCGGTGTATTGACCAATTTCCCGATTACTTCCTCGAGAGCTGAAAAGAATGAAATATTCCGGAATCAGAAGAATAAAACATACCGCAATAAGAACATTGCCGTATTTTCTCTCGAGTGCTTCCAAGCTCGTCTGGAGATTGGCGACGGTCGATTCCAGAGCGGCAATTTTCTTTTTATCTTCAGCCTTTTCCTTCTTTTCCTGTGCGAGGGCCGCGTTTCTCTGAAGAATCCAGCGACCATTCTTTCATGATTGCCTACTTTTTCCAGTTCTGATAGGGCAGATCCCATGATGGTGTCATCAGTTGACGAATCGAGCGGCAATTTCGTGGTCGTTTCCAGGCACTCGGGTGCAGGTAAATCTAGCAGCTTCCATTCGAGTCAGGTCAATAACTGCTAATTCTGAGAGTCCTAGCAACACGATATAATTTTCACCTAGCGTGTTGACAGCGGAAGTTTTGAAGGGAACGGAAGCATGAGCTCTTTCTCGATATGCACCATTATCGAGCTCATAAGTTACCACTGTTGTGGATTCATCAAACATTTGACAAATTGTAATATACTGGCCCACAACTTGGACAATATAGCTCAGGAGACCGGGAAGAATTTTCCACTGTAGTGAAGTTTGTGGCAAATTTGATGCGACTATCTCCTTGCCGTAGTGAAAATAGTCGGAACTCCCCGCCCGAATGAAGTCTAGAAGCGGCTTCCGTGTTGCTGTGACCTGAAATTTGTGGACCAAAGAACGATGGACCAGAGACTTACATTCTCGGCTTGAAAAGATCCGTTTTCGAATGTTATCGCCGTTCCGGTGTTCGAATCGCGGTAAGTAATGCTTATCGCATCACCATTGCAGTGCTAGAGCCAGTTTTCGTCATTGGGTGAGTCCGTCTCGAACAGTATGCACTGTTTTCCATTTCTGCACTGGAATACGGAGCAGATAGGATAAATGACTTACCTGATGCTCTGGACTTGAATACACTTGGTCTCGTCTCTATTTCTGATCATTCGCTTGACGTGAAGAAGATCAGGATGACCGCATTTCCATTACATTGCGGGCGATAATTGTTGTCAATGGGTGATTCAGTCTCGAATAGTATGTACTCTTTTCCATTTCTGCAATGGAAGACTGAGCACATCGAATGAATGACTTACCTGAAGCTCTGCACACGAATAAATTTGGTCTCCTCTGTAGGCCTGAGCATTCTTGCGACGTGCAGAAGATCAGGATGACCGTCCAGGAAACATATTCCGCCTCTCGGGAAAGTTTTGCTTTGTCCATTTGAAAACACTTGGAACTTGAGTGAAGGTGGTACGTCCATCTGATGAATTGCATTTTTGAAATTTTTGGATACGGAAAACCCTTACAATCATGCGTTGAATAGAACAATGTGAAGAAAAGGTCGAATATTTAACGGGAAGTGTGAGGCACGTCGATACAGATAAGCGATGTGGAATGAACCATCCTTATCTCTACGGGGGGGGGCCTTCGATTGACTTGGCACGGTCCCGTGACGCGTCTTTGCTTTCATCGAGATAATAACTGGCGTACATGCAGGAAAAATGATCTTCTGAAGATAGTCAAGATTCATAGTTGGATCGCCCAGCCGATTGAAATACTGACCCACTACACATGATGGAATGTGAAATTTGTATTCCAACGAACGATCGATTGACATACAGCGGGATTGAAGCGTAACACATTCTCAGATTGAATCACCCAATGTTTGAGGGCTTTCAAGTGACGCACGCACGCATGGATGCAATGAAGCAGCGAGAGTAAAACTCTTATCTTTCATGAGGCAAATAATTTCCCCGGCACCGTCGCGTCACGCAAATCTTTCATCGATATTGACAGCGCCCAGAGCTGCGATGATTTGGCGTCCAATAACGCCGAAGTGAACAGTGTATTTCTTTTTGTTAGGACTCTCAGAATTAGCTGTTATTGACATGACTCGAATGGAAGGTGCTAGGTTTTCCTTTACCCGAGTACCTGGAGACGACCACGAAATGCTGAAGAGAAAAAGAAAATTGCCGCTCTGGAATCGACCGTCGCCAATCTCCAGAACAGCTTGGAAACACTCGAGAGGAAATACAGCAATGTTCTTATCGCGGTATGTTTCATTCCTCAGATTCCGGAATATTTCGTTCTTTTCAGCTCTCGAGGAAGTAGTCGGGGACTTGGTTAATATGGCATATCAAAATAAAATATTCCTTTCCGCTGCACCTTTCGTATATGTTTGTAGATCTGCTCTTGCTTGTCATATTATTCCATAAACAATGAAGTTTTTCAATTATATCCGCATTGTAATTTCTGCGAGTGGAGCAAAAATGTCCATCCTCTCATCTTTTTCCTATGCCCTCATCTTGGAAAGTCGATGCCTTCATTCCAATACATGGCATAGTCGGCTGAAGGGTCTCAAGGGTTGGAAAAGGGTCGAACCCTTCAGCCAACTACCATTTCCTGCGGGAGTCAATTTTCGCGAGTCAATTCTCAGGAGTTGAACTGCCATTTTTCTCTTTGTCGATCCCCCCACCCACTTTTCGTCACTCTTGGATGTATTCGAGGATTTACTTGTCAACCGTTGATAAAGACAATCTGATTTGAAAAAAGAGTAAATTGCAAAATCCTAATACCCCACTTCTACATACCATTCTTCTCTCCTCTCCTCCCTCGATTGTACCCCCGTGGATATGCCTGCCCTCATTCTTAGTCTCCCGCCAAAACTACTCGCTGTTCTTCCATTTGGTCGCTTATATTTTTGTTGCCTCTTTGCTTGCTCTTGCTTGTTATTTTATTCCATAAACAATGAAGTTTTTTTTCTGGGATGTGAAATGGTCAAACACTTCAACCCAGTTTCCTTCCGGAATGGGAGTTGAACTGCCATTTTTCTTTCTGTCGATCTTTCATCTACTTTTGTTCTCTCTAGAATGTATACCAGGATTTGTACATTAACCGTTGATAAAGGCCATTTGATTTGAATAAGGCAAATAGATCAATCCTAATACTACCCCCCCCCCCTCCTCTACCGTTCTTCTCTCCTCTCCTCCCCGATCGTAACCCCGTGGATATTCCCCCATTCTTAGTCTCCCGCCAAAACTACTCGCTCTTCTTCGATTTGGCCCGCTTGACGTCCCTGGAGTTCATTCTACGAGTTGATTTTTGCCCGTTATTCGCTTACGTACTGATGCTCTTCTTTTTGCTGTCGTTTGTCGGCACTCTATATATCTTTCCGTGATGGAGAAGAATCCGTCTCTTATGGAGTCCGAGCCAAGAGGCACGTGTCTTCTCCGTTCGTCCTGTGCTCACAATCAGCGCGTTTTGTTACTATTATATATTTTTCTGAAGTCAACATTAAAATGTAAAAAATTGCACACAGCACTTGAAGATCGAAGGACCATTTTTGTTGGTTTATTGAATCTGTTGTGCTCAATATGCCTACAAATCTCTACGTACAATAGCGCAGCGCTCGAATAGTCGCAATATTCAATGCTTCTACGATAATCGTTTCAGATGGACGAGTCACTTCCGCTCAAGTTCATGCCTATTCGAAATGGAGAGAGCGAGTCTTTCCCCGCTCGCGTTAGCGGAATATGTGTCTTCGACGGCCATCCTGACCTTCTGCACATCAGTAGACTAACTAGAACTGGAGAGGAGACAAAGTTTATCCGCGTCGGCACCTTTAGGTCTGTGGTTTGATGTTAAATAATTACCTATATACTAACACAACGTAACGTCTGTCTGTCCGTACGTCTGTCTGTCCGTTACTCCGTAACGCTCAGTTTGCGATTCGCTATAGGAATTTCTATTTTACGGCTGCAGATAGAAAGTGTGTCTACATTTGGTATCAATCGACTTGGCATGAAGTGGC